>AWUE01015991.1:0-39748 GCA_001974825.2 Corchorus olitorius | reverse complement strand
AATTAATAAAATATATTAATATATTAATACTTAATAATTCTAACTCTTATACCCTAAACTTAAATAATTAATAATTATTTCATAACAATTCAATTGATAATAATAACATTATTACCAAAATTAAATAATAATAACAACTAATTAATCATTAAATAATTCAATACTTAAATAATCATACAATTATTTAAATGATTTAATAATTAAATAATCTAAAAATAATATAATAACTATTTAAAAATAATTAACTAAATTAATTAATAATAATAATTTAAACAAAACACATAAATGTGGCGTGGGTCGCGACCTGCCGTGCAGTTAGTCGCGACCGTGGCGAGAGTCGCGACCAGCCATGGTGGTCGTCGTGATAGATTGCGACCAGCCATGGTGATATTCGCGACACTGCCATGGTGGTGTCGCGACCTGATCGCGATTTGGCCATGAGCCAGTCGCGATCTGGTCGCGTCACTACCATGGCTTTGTCGCGATCCAGTCGCGTCCCGCCGAGATTTCTGCCCCCACCCGAAATTCCGGCCCAAATCCACCATTTTTTGCGTTTTTTCAAAAAAAAAAAAAAAAAAAACATACCGGCATTCCGAGAAGACCTTTGCCCTTGCCATGACGTTGCCCCTCCATGATTATAGATGTTGTTTTGAATGATTAAGGTTGAGAGAATTTGAGAGTTTGAATTTTGAAGGAAAATGAAAATATGTCTTGGGGGGTGGCTAGTAAAAGGGGACGTTATTTATGCTTCTCTTCAACAAACGTCTTCTTCCTCCGCCGTGCTACCCAGAACCTCGCCGGACCTATGACAAAACCTAAATTTTCAGAAATACTGAAATGAGCTGCATTTTGTCAAAAATATATAACTTTAAATTTGTCAAATTTGAGAATTATTGAATATTTGGCTAGATTTTTCTTATTTCAGGGCTCTTATTACCTCCCAAGATTTAGGTTCCACCATTCTTCAGCTACATCTCCTGGGAACCAGTAGTTGCAGCATCTTTTGGTCAGGTGAGCCATCAAATATACCATGTGTCTTTCGATATCACTATAAATTTCTTTTTTTTTTTTCCCACATTGATGCATCTTCAAATGCAAACACTAGATATTTTCATTCTAAAGTTAAACAAAAAAGAAGGAATAATTTTATTCAAACCGTTAAAGTGAATGATAAGTTGGATTTCTGATACAGAAAATATTAAAAGAGCTTTTGTCAACCATTATAAAGAGCTGTTTTCTTCCTCTAATCCTTCGGTTTTTAATTTCCAGAGTATTGACATTCCTTGTCTAACTGCTCAAGACATAGCCTTTCTAAATAAACCAATTTCGGTCTCGAAAATTAAAAGCACTATCTGGAAAATGGATCACAACAAATCACCTAGTCCTGATGGCCTTAATGCAAATTTTTTAAAACCTACTGGAACTCGGTTGGAAATTCGGTAATAGCTGTGGTTATGAGTTTTTTTCATTCAGGACATCTTCTTAAAAAACTAAATGAAACCTTTCTTGTTTTGATTCCTAAAAATTCTGACCCTACAGAAATCTCCCATTACAGACCAATCAGTATTTGTAATACCATTTATAAGATCATAACATCCATTATCACACAAAGACTTAAAGTTTTCATCTCGAAATTAATAACTCCTTTTCAATCTGCTTTTATCCCTAACAGGATTATTTCGGATAATACTATAATGGCACATGAACTTGTTCATTCTATTCATAAAAAGAAGAAAGGAGTTGCAAATTATCTGGCTCTTAAATTGGACTATGCCAAAGCTTATGATTAATTGGAATGGAAATTCATTGAAAATTGTTTACAGGCTTATAACTTTCCTCCTAATTGGATTAAGTACATCATGGAATGTATTACTACTGCCTCGTTTAAAATTCTGATAAATAATGAAATCTCAGAAGTTATTAAACCTTCAAGAGGTATTAGACAAGGAGATCCTTTATCTCCATACATTTTTATCCTTTGTTCGGATTTTTTAAACAAAGCCTTGCATAAAGCAATTCAGACCAACTCTTTCAAGGCTTTAAAAGCTTCAAGAAATGGCCCTCAAATTCCCAGTCTATGTTATGCTGATGATTGTTATATTTTTTCTAGAATTGATCCTTTAAGTTTAACCTCCTTAAGAACAATCCTTTCTCATTTCTGCATGGCATCTGGTCAAACCATAAATCACTCTAAATGTTCTTTAATTTTTCCCCTAACACTGATCAAAATACTAGGATGGATGTTTCTCATTTCTTTAATATTCCTCTTACTACTACTTTAGACAAGTATCTTGGCTTACCTGTTTTTAAAGGAAGAGCACTTATTGCTGCCTTTCAAAATCTGGTTTTTAAGATCAATTCAATTGTAAATAGCTGGCACAATAAATTCCTATCTTTTGCTGGTCGGCTAACTTTGATCAAAGCTGTTCTTGTCTCCATCCCTATTTATACCATGTCAGTGTTCATCCTTCCTAAAAACATTGTTAAGAATATTAATACTTTAATGAGGAAATTTCTATGGAACCATATGAAAACTAAAGATACTACTCCTTATGTGAAATGGAAAGATTGTACCTTACCTTATGATCTTGGGGGCCTTAACATTCACTCACTTTCTGAATTTAATCAAGTTTTAATGGCCAAAAATGTGTGGAAAATTTTTAAGAATCCTGACAGTCTTATTGCTTCACTTTTAAAAGATAAATACTTTCCTGCAACTGATATCCTTTCAGCTACCAAGAAAGTAGGTTGTTCATTCTTTTGGTCGGGTTTGGTTAGATGCATCCCTCTAATTAGGATGAACCTAAAATGGTCACTTGGTGATGGTACTCAAATACAGTTCTGGAATGATCCTTGGCTTAGTAATGTTCCCATCAAGGACTTGATCGTTGATGTTATTCCTCCTAATATTTCAGAAATTAAAGTTCATACCTTGATTGATTGGGATAGGAAGTGTTGGAACCTAACAGAGGTGATCAGATATCTTCCTAATATAGTTGTAGAACAAATTTTAGGCATCCCTATCCCTTGGAGTTCTGTTCAAGATAGAAGAGTTTGGTCCCTTAGTAAAGAGGGTAATTTTAGTACTGCTTCGCTCTACTCTTTTTTGATTAATACCTCAGCAGTGACCCCTAGACCTACACTTCCTTGGACTCTCATTTGGAAGATGAAAACACTGCCAAAAATTAAGTTCTTTACCTGGCTCCTAGCTAGACACAGATTACCTACTGCATCCTTCCTTCATGAAAGACATATCATTCCCTCAGCAAACTGCCACTCTTGTCAACTCACCGAAGATATTGAACATATGGTTAACATCTGTCCTCTTTACCAAATTATCAGGAAAAACTTCCCATTAATATGGGACACTTCCAATTTTCATCTTACGCTTATAATCAGAACTTTGAATACATCGGGCCTTTTCCTTCCTTTGGGGACAAAATGGATTCATTCCTCAATCTGGTTTACTTTTTTGCTTTGGCAGATTTGGTTTTCTAGGAATGAGTCCTTCTTCAATAATTCTCCTCTCACTGAACATGTTTTGTTACAAAATGCTTACTTTTTGATGAAATCCTTTTCAGAAGATTCCCCTACCTTTTCAAAAGCTTTCCCCAATAATATTTCATTGTTTATCTCTTGGTCTCCACCTCCCCTTAACTTTTACAAACTTAACTGTGATGGCTCTTGTCATGGTAATCCCGGTCAAACTGGTTGTGGAGGAGCTATAAGGAATTCTAATGGAATTTTATTGTCTGCTTTTTCCTTTTATCTGGTATCTCCACCAATATTGTGGCTGAATTGCAAGCGATTAAATATGGTTTGAGAATAGCATTGGAGCATGGAATCCAAAGGCTAATTGTTGAAACTGACTCACTTGTTTCTCTCTGGATCATTAGGGGGGTACAACAGGTTCAAGATCATCTGCTGAATCTGAAGAATGATATCAACAAGCGCTTATGGAAGGCTTCTTGGAGATCAGAGTTAATTTTATCTACAGAGAGGCCAATAGTGTTGCTGATTATCTTGCTAATTTAGCTTCTACTTTTAAGCTTTCTAATGTATACTCTTCAAGTTTTGATGATCTTACTCCTCTCCTAATCTCTGATGTTCTTGTTGGAGGAGTACCTAGAAGAGTATCTAGTCGGTCCTTTTATTTTCAGTAATCTTTGTTTCCTGTACTAAAACTATGTTCTATTTTACTTCTTTTAATATATATATATTCCTTCCGTTTGATTGCAAAAAAAAAAAAAAAAAAGTTCAATTCAACATCCTAATTAATTTGCATCATGTAATGTAAAACTGCAGGATATTTAATTTGCATTTTACGCCTTGGGGTATAAGTGTTTGGTATTATGAGCAGCAATTTCTTATGCGGTTCACCATTCAATTCTTTACAACCTAGTGATTGATGTTCTTTTTGCAGCTGGGGCTGTTGCAAAACATAGCTAAAACCAAAAAAATGGCCCTCTCTGAATTGTGGTAATCTATTTAAACTTTACAGTTCTACTTCTTTTGGGAAATAAATAAATACCATAAACATCTAGGAAAGAAACATATTTAGCCACCATAATTAGAGCTTCGCTATTGAAGTTGCCCAGACCAAAATTGTTGCCTGTGTAATTTTCACACCCCTGCTCATACCTTGCCTTGAAAGCTGAGGCATAGGTCACTGGCAGTGCCCCTAACAAGCTCTCTCAGATGTATCAACTTACATTATAGATTGTACAATGGGTTTTATTTTTTTTTTTTGGGTTGCTGCAGTGCAGTAAAGTTTTGGCAGTGATTTCACAGAAGCAAAAATCTGCATCGAGACAAGTTTATAAGAAGAAGTTCCTTCCATTGGATCTCTGCCCCAAGAAGACACGTGCCATTCGCAAACGCGTTACTAAACATCGGGTTCATCAGGTTCATTGCTATTTTTCCTTTTTCTTATTTAATTATGTTCTTGAAATGTTTGTGAATTTGTTACTTAAATGCTTAAATAGTATTGATTATGCATGTGTACGTGTATTATCACTATATCCTGACGTTAAGCTTGGCTTTTCGAAGTTAGTTAGCTTAAACATGACTTGGTTCAGGGTAGCATTGATGATGATAATGTATATAGTTTTTGGAGCTCGGTAAATTGAAGATGTATATTAATGTTAAGTTATTAGTAAAGCTTCAGAAATGCTAGGTGCTTTCTGGAAACATTTTTGGTGGGTGAAACAATGTTTTATAATTTTCTGGAAAGATCTTGATTGTGCCTCAGTTTTTGTTGAATTTGATTGCCTTTTAGCTTTATTTTTGGTTAGTCATAAAGTACATAACTACCCATGAGGAATGGAAGCCTTGATTTATTGTAGTAGATAATAATTGATAAACAATATGACATTAGACATGCAATGTGAGAAGGAAAATGACTTGTGATTTTTTTTTTTAATCCCAGTTGAAGAAAAAAAAAACATATACTGATATCACAAGAGATTTTATATTATTATTTCATTAAGAAAGCTGACTTTCTGTTTTCTTGGAAAAGCTAACTAATTACTTGTTAGGCTTGCGTTCATTGGGGCAAATTGGTCTATTTTTCTTGCAATTTTCTTGAATATATGCGAGTGTCCCATGCTTGGGATTGACTTGGCAGTGATTAAACTAACCTGATGATGAAAATCCTGTATTTAAGTATTTTTCTTATATACATAAGATGATTGATTTTTCTCAGTTCTCTAGCTTAATTTGGTGTCAGAATGTTGGAAATGGTCTCTTTGGGACTACGTCAGGCCTGTAGTAATTAACTTTAAGCTAGCAAGCATTACATAAGTCCTGAACATTTTGGTCAAGTTTGGTATCATCAGATTATTCATGTCTGCTCATCATGGAAACTGATTTCATGATGAGTGTGGCAAAGAGAAGTTGCAGCTTTTTACTTTTTCTCATGACCCTATTGTTCAATTTGCTTCTACTATTACATAGTTGCAGCGCAGCTAACAACATAACTTTATCAAGGCCATTATCACAAGGTCAAATCCTCATATCAGCAGAGCAATTTTTTGAGTTAGGCTTCTTTCAACCTAACAATGCTTCAGCCAATCAATATTTGGGAATATGGTACAAAGGGCTAATCCCTCGGAGAATTGTTTGGGTGGCCAATAGGGAGAAGCCAGTTACACACTCATTGGCAAATCTAACAATTGGAAGCGGTGGAAATTTGCAGCTTTTAGATGGAAACCAAGATACGCTCTGGTCAACCAATGTTTCTGTCCCCTCAAATAGTTCAATAGTAGCAGTGCTTTTAGATAATGGAAACTTTCAACTCAAGGATAGCATAACAGGAGCGAGTTTTTGGCAGAGCTTTGAACATCCATCTGATACTTTATTACTTGGGGGAAGTATAGGATATAACTTCAAAAATGGAGAAAGACGTGAGTTGACATCCTGGAAAAGCGACAATGATCCATCACCTGGAAATTTTGTTGTTGGACTTTTGGACTTCCCAGCAGTCCAAACTTTCATCTGGAAAGACAATTTATTTTATTGGAGAAGTGGGCAATGGGATAGATCCAGGTTTATTGGTATACCAGAAATGAGTACATCGTCTACCAACTATTTTACCCTGGGAGGAGATCTTCAACAAGGGCAGGTGTATTTATATACTAATCCCGTCAACCAATCTGCAGCTGAGAACATAGTTATAACACCAACAGGGACTCTACAGAAGGTAATTTGGGATCGGGAAAGAGGTCAAGGCTGGATCGTTGATTGGGAAGCACCGCGGAATCCATGTGATTTCTATGGAGTCTGTGGACCATTTGGAGTTTGTAACTCATCTAAATCTCCCATTTGCAGCTGCTTAACAGGATATATACCCAAGTCAAATGAAGAATGGAGTAGGGGAAATTGGACAGGCGGTTGCGTGAAACGCAGCAAATTGCTCTGTGAGGCAAACACAAGTAGTATTAAATCCACAAACAATGGGACAGATAGATTTTGGAAGGTGGAACAGATGAAACTTCCAGATCTTTCTGAGTATTTAGAGTTTGATGACAACCTATGCAAAGAATGGTGTGTAAGTAACTGTTCCTGCAAGGCTTATGCAATTGTATATGGAATTGGGTGTCTGGTCTGGACTGGAGACATCATAGATTTGCAATACTTCCCCTTTGGTGGGCAAGCATTCTTCTTACGCCTCTCACATGCAGAATTTGGTACGTTTGAGCTAAAATATTTGTTCCTTCTTTGTTCTAACAGTGTTCTGTTATCATCTTTTTTCTCTTCTTTTTCTTTTCAGCTGATGAGGATTCAGCGGATGAGGGACTAAGACAGAAGCTCATTATTGGCCTCACAACTACTATTTCTTGCATCATCATCTTGGGCATCTTAGCATACAGCCTACACCTAAAAAGATCTAACAAAAGAAGTAATTCCTTAATGTCTCTATCTCTGTGAGATATGAATGCTTCCGTTTACTTTTTGTTGCCAACTTAGATACTTCACATACATTGAAAAAGAATTTGTTTTCTTTTGAGCGGTAGATTTGATTTGACTTCTGTGCTTTATTAAGTCGATTTACTATATTATACTTAATGAAGAGTTTTAAGAAGTTGCATCGCATGTAGGAAAAAGTTCCTTACTACAATAAATCTCAAGAACATATACCATTAAGTTTCTGAATTTGATGGTTTGTATGAATTATTTATTCTAGTTTTATCCTTGAATCTCAAGAATCAGGTAAACTAAAGAGAATGTTCAAAGCCTTTGACTTTGCTACTGGGAATGAGACCTCAAGCGAAATCTTAGCGGCTAACACATTGAGAAGTCATTTAGAACTAGAAGATCAATCTGAATTGCCTATGTTTGACCTGCATAGCATTTTAGTGGCAACGGATAACTTCAGCATGACCAATAAACTTGGGCAAGGAGGATTTGGCCCTGTTTATAAGGTGAGTAATCAAACAAACAGAAAAAACCTGAAGGGGGAAAAAGTTTGATTAATTTGTGAATTTCTTCAGGGCAAATTGCATGATGGGAAGCATGTAGCAGTCAAGAGACTCTCTAGTAGCTCAGGCCAAGGCATTGAAGAGTTCAAGAATGAGGTTGTGTTGATTTCCAAACTCCAACACAGGAATTTGGTCAGACTGTTTGGTTACTGCACTGAGAGAGACGAAAGAATTCTAATTTATGAGTTCATGGCCAACAAAAGCTTGGATACTTTTCTATTTGGTTCGTACTTTACTGATAGATAGATTCTCCAATTAATCATTGGTGGCAGAGTTTTTCTGTTACTGAAACTGAAGGCAGGGGAAATTGCTAACCCTTTTTTTATGGTATGTTGATTAGATCCAACAAAGAGAGCAGAACTTGATTGGCCAAAGCGTTTTAACATTATCCAAGGTGTTGCCCGTGGGCTTCTTTACCTCCATCGTGATTCTTGTTTAAGAGTGATACACCGAGATTTGAAGGTGAGCAACATACTTTTGGATGACAACATGAATCCAAAAATTTCAGATTTTGGGTTGGCACGGATATTCCAAGGGACACAGTTATTAGCTAATACACATAGAGTCGTCGGAACACTGTAAGCAAAATTACTTCAATCTAACTAAACATATTCCAATGTTGTCTTTCATTACACATCATTAATCTACTATTAGGATAACATCTATAATGCATTTTTTCCTGCTTTCATTGATCAAGCAGCTATTGATTTCATATGGTCAAAACTTAATTTGTTTATGCAAAACATATTCCAGCGGTTATATGTCTCCCGAGTATGCATTGAGTGGGATATTTTCTGAAAAGTCAGATGTTTTTAGTTTCGGAGTTCTCTTCTTAGAAATAGTGAGTGGCAAGAAGATCACGACAACCTTCTATCATGACAAATTCATAAGCCTTATTAGCTATGTAAGTCCAAAATATTTAAAGATTGAATTGCTTTATTTGCCTTTCCCTCTATATATTACTTGACACATACAGGACAAAATTATTATTATCTTCAGGCATGGCAATTGTGGTATGAAAACAAGGAGCTAGAATTGTTGGATGAAACCTTGGGCGACTCATTCTCCCCATCGGAAGTAACAAGGTGCATTCATGTTGCTCTGCTTTGTGTTCAGGACCATGTCGAAGACAGGCCAAACATGTCAGCAGTTGTTTCCATGTTTAGCAGTGAAGGCAAGCTTCCGCAGCCGAAACAACCAACGTTTACGTTTCAGAGTAGAATGTTTTCTGAACGATCAGACTCCATCCCTGTATGGTCTCCATGCGAGGTTACAGAGTCTGTGCTCCAAGGGCGATAAGTATTTTTTTTTGCTACTTATGAACATTATATTGAAATCGAACAGTATTAAGCCCCATTTCTGTTGTTTAGATCCTTTGAGCTGCATTTAAATGTATATAATTTCCATTTATGAGTTCATCACCAAGACAAATTAATCATGGTCAACTAGAGTTGGCATGATCAAGTCCATTTTATTTGCCTGTCATCTTCAATTCGCTTTATTGACTTTGATTAAATAATAATACTACAATAATCTTTGAATTTGGTACTAGTCCGTATCAACAAGCAAATCAAGTCAATTAGTAGAGTTGTTCAAGAATGAAAAGAATTTTCTAAAAAGATCCAACTCTTATAATTGGGCTGCACATTTGGATTTTATAGAAGCATTCAATGTCTAGTTTTTCCTCGATAATACTTAGGGTTGTGCTTGTCACCCATCATCCTTGCATCAAACACAAGTCTAATTGGATTAAAATATGAACAAGGTTATTTGAGAAATATTCAATAGTGTTATTTGACCTAGAAGGTGTTATAGTGGTTTGGGGTGACTTTCTTTGCAGTTTCCAAACTTAGATTACCAAGACCACATTGAACAATTTCTAATGTTATGGGAGTTGAGCAAACTAGCATAGTGATGAGTAATTTGTAATATTGACTGTCTTTGTTGTATGGAACAACTGGGAGCCTATTTGTCTAGTTTTGTTGGTTGATGAGCAGCTCTTCCTCTTACAACAAAGTTCACTTTTCATTTATTTTCTTCCCCTATGATATTTGGATAGATGTCAATGTTTTAGCATTTTATTTATTTTCTTATTTATTTTATTGGTGTGGTGTACTTTAGGTTGCAACTTGCAAGTCTTGGTTGCATATATATATGTATTCAAAAAGAATGTTTTAACAATGTCTTTTGCACCAAGAGACTCTCATGAAGCACAAGTTCTTTTTTTTTTTTTTTTTTACTATAGCAATAGCAGTGTAGTCTGTTTGTAATGATTTGTTCTTCTTTTTTTTAGTTTGAAATCTTCATATTACATCTTGTAATGTAACAATATAATTGACTCGGGGAGGTATCGATGGCAACATCATGGACAATATGAATGCTGAGTTTTGGTGCTGTCATTGAATCTCCAAAACAATAGTAGCTGACAAGGACACACTTGGGATTGATTGGCATATAATATATATATCATGACTGGTAATCCCCATGACAGCAAATTTCTCTTTCATTTTTTTTTTTGTTGCTTTTCTAGACTGATTTGATTTGAATGATCGTAAACCAACCATGCCAAACCTTACTTATTAGTGTCCTTGTCCAGTAATATGTTGTTTTAGATACAAACTCAAAAGGGTCATGTCTAAACTCTTTAGAAATGACAAAAAGGATTTGTATTACCATTTTACCATTACCATTCCACTCTATAAGTGCCAGATTTGAATGAAATATGCAACTATTTATTCCAATTGCTGAGGATATTCTTGTGGAGATAGCAGATAGGATAGACTTTTACGGCCGCAAGGGTCCGTCAGTCATTATCCGCGCCGCGGATGTGGGTAATCAAAAATCATTATCTTGACATGTATAGCAGTTATTTCTAGTTTATCTTGTTTACTCACTAATAAAATTTGACCATAATCTTCATCTATTCGAAACATTCATTCTCACACCAAAAGGATTCATTCTGCATCTGCATTTGCCATGCACAAAATTTTCAAGCCAAAAGTAAAAACCACTAGTCTTTGGGAATTCAAACTTGCAATACACCTCCAAATCTTGGCTTGGCTTGGCAAGTAGAATTCCAAATCACTTGAAACTAGAATAATAATAATAATAATGCAAAAACATAAAAGATGTTCAAGAAAACTCAAAAGACCACCAGAGCAATAATTATAAATATATCCCAACGCAACGCAACGCAACTTCATTTGGACCTGTAAGCTTGGAGAGTGGACTTGACCAGCTGACGAATCAACCTACTTCGCTGCAAATAGGATTCCAGTTCAATCAGTTTGAGTTTTGTTTCCATCGCGGCTCTCTTCTCCGCAGTAAGCAGACCCATGCAATCCTTCAATACCGTTTCTTCCATCCGATTAAAATCAACCATACCACCAGCACCAGCACCATCACCACCACCACTCCCCGACTTGGACTTGTTATCATTATCACCCAAATTCAATTTCAATTTCAGCGCCTCCTTGGTATCATCCATATTATCATCACCATCTTTGGCCCCCCAAATCCTCTTGGACAGTTCATACGATATTTTATCATGAGCTTTTGCAAACGATACATCTTTTCCCTTCTCAATTCTCTTAGCAAGATTTGCATATTTCTTCTTCAACCTCCTCACCTTGTCTGCCACCTGATTTCTATTGACAGTAACCTCAACTGAATTCATGATAAACTCATAAAAACCATCATTCATAATATCCTTACCATTTGATTCATAATACTCCGTGATACCTTTCAGTAGGTCTATTTCATCCTTCTCCGAGAAAATCCTCTGAAAAAGTTTCTTGTTCTCGCTCTTCACAGCAGTCTCTTCTTCCTCAACCGCACCCTTGGCCCGTTTTGATGTCTTCTTCACTGCTACATCGGATTCCTCGCCCATCACAGCAGTCTCTTCTTCCTCAACCGCACCCTTGGCTCGTTTTGATTTCTTCTTCACTGCTACATCGGATTCCTCGCCCTCCACAGCAGTCTCTTCTTCCTCAACCGCACCCTTGGCCCGTTTTGATTTCTTCTTCACTGCTACGTCGGATTCCTCGCCCATCACACCAGTCTCTTCTTCCTCAACCGCACCCTTGGCCCGTTTTGATTTCTTCTTCACTGCTACATTGGATTCCCTGCCTCTCTTGCCAGCAGCAGAAGCCTTGGAAATCATCTTTGTGCCAATGGCCTCCTGAGATTTCTTCGCCGCCACACCGGAGTCGGAATCGGAATCAGCGTCGGAGTCATTGGCCTCCTGAGATTTGTTCGCCGCCATAGCGGAGTCGGAGTCGGAGTCGGAAACGGAGTCACCGCCGGAATTGTCATCCTCTTGCTCGTCGCCGGCACTGGGAGAAGAAGACTCCTGATCCTTTGGAGGAATTTTGGTAGGCTTTCCAGCCAGCGGTGTTGTTTGTGGTGTGTTTTGGGTTCTGGTTTGGGAGTCTTCCTCTTCCTCTTCCTCGTCAGCACTGGAAGAAGAAGACTCCTGAGGAAGATTTTTGATCGGCTTTCCTGCCATGAGAGTTTCTGGGTTGATGGTTGATATGAAGAAAAAAAGGAAAAGAGAAGATTTAAGGGAAGTGAATGACCTTCCACTTGCAGAGAGAGATTTGAAAGAGAGTTTGAGAGAGGGAGGGAGAGGGAATTTTGATTTATTACTATTCATTTCAGCATACAATAAATTAAATGGGCCTGAGCCAATTGGCCCAATTACTCCACATATCAATCAATGGTGGAGTTTGTATTTTCAAAGTTGAAAGGAGGCAGCCAAAGTGCTCCCGCGCTTCTAGGACTATTAATTTACGAGTAGGTTTTTTTTGGTACCGTATTAATTTAGTTTCTTGAATCATTATTCATTACAGCTGGACTCACTGTTAGTAATTTTTGGTTTTCCCTAAAAAAAAGTAGGAGTATTAAACAAGTATATATATTTAGTTTTGGTGCCAAAGAAAAAGTAGGAGTATTTACTTGATTGAGTATGAGTATATGAGTATATGTATAATGTATAATTGGTGAGAGAAAATTGCGTTGACTAAAGCTGAAGAGATTGCGTTGATTCCCTTTGATTGTGTTGACAGATTTGCCTTCCCTTGATCATTTCTTTCCTTGTTTATATTTGGTTGACTAACAATTGAATACTCCATGTAAGTGTCTTGTCAGATTTGTGATGTATGGAGTATTAATGAAGGAATTAAGTAGTAGTCCATAGAGTAAAGTATTGGAAACATAAAAAAAATAAATTAAAGATAATTGTATGTATGTTGAAATTAGCCGACTGTTGAGAAAAGTGGATGGTGACCCCATTTATGATTTATTAGCAACACAAGTGAAAGAAACCAACCACCTATTCATTGTCCTACTCAAATACTATGATCTTCATTCATAATTACTACTACTAGCTAATTAGCTATAATTTCATTTACCCAAGACAAGATAATTAAAGCCTTGGAGTTGTACAAGATAATAATCACCTTCTACTCGACAATGAAGAAAAGTGCTTCAAATTTGAATGATTTTCAAGGTTGCACTACTGCCATATATAACATCTACTTACATAAAAGCTTTTGAGATATAAAAAGGAAGAAAAGTACATGGGATGTGGGCTAGTCCAGGTCCTTATAAAAAGAGATCGTGGAAGACTTCAATATTGATTATATATATATATATTCTCAAGCTTAAACCCATTCCATTTCATTTGAGTATATATTTGCAATTAATGCACTAGCACTGTGACTACCAGAGAGTTTCAGTTTGGGATGTCAATGATTTTACTCTTTACATTGTGTTTCTGGATCATCTTTTTAACCCTACAATTTTCCATTTGTTGCTAAATGCTTTATATATGAATTCTGATAAGGAGAGAATCAAATTTAGTTATGTTAAAATATTAGAATTCTGAGATGATCGGATTGCTGCTTTTATTAGGGAAAAAAAGAAAACACAGTATATATTATGACTTAATGTACTTTTTGTTCTCCAACTTGATAAAATGTGATCATATTAGCCCTCGAATTTTATTTTCGATCAAATAAACTCCCAAATTTTACAATTTTTGTCAAATCACCCCTTTCATAACTAAAGGAGTTAGGATTGCTGATGTGGCATGTGACGTGAAAATTTCTCATGAAAATAGGTTCCACTTAACTAGGTTGGGTCGTTGTTATGACATGCCATGTGTAAATTCCACGTGACAATGGCACCCAATTTATTAGAGTTTGATCTTTGGTGTGGCATGGCGCGTTGAAATTTAACCAGTCTATGGGATCCATGTGACATGCCATATTATCAACCCTAACATTTATGTTAGCCTCTTCTTAAACAAATGTGTAATTTGATCGAAACTTGCCAAATTTGAGGGCTTATTTGGCCAAAAATAAAGTTCAATGCCTAATATGACACATTTTGCCAAGTTGGAGGGCCCAAAATATAATAAAGCCTTTATAATATTGTTTCAAATTACTCCACAGTAAATATCTGATACGCCACTTCCACGTCATCATAGGGGGGCTAAGTGTTTATATTTTGCTTCTTCCACGTCGAGACCCCGCATTTTTAGTGTCCTTCCCCGGTGGTCCCGTCCGCAGCGTAAACTGTTCGTGGGACCAAACATTATCCAATCAAAGATTCCGTGCTGTATCTCCGCCGTCCACCACCATTCCATCAACGGTCCCGATTCATTCATCCCCACGATTGCACGACTTTGCGGACGCAATTTAGCATCTAAACGCCGACCTTGGCAAAAACTCAATCCACACATGTAAAACCAGGAAAACGACGCTTATTAAACCACCCAACCATCTCCCTCCACGTGTATTTCCCCTCCAACAGCTTAAAAAAAGAAAAAAGAAAGAAGAAACAACTGAAAAAAACATGGCGTGTGAGATATAACCGACTTCCTTCGTACGGCAAGAATCGCCGTGGCAAGAAAACTCCCGATTTGTCGGATTCTCCCCTTTCTAGATTTTGTCCTCTATCTCCCCATTTTGACGATTCAGAATTCTTCGTTTTCCCTGCTTTTATTTGTCGTCCCGGAAATCGAGAGATCGAAAATTTTGGGATAAAGAGAATTATTATGCAGCGTCTCGTTGATAACGCCCTAGCTGTTACCAAAGAGTGAGTTGGGCCTTCTCTTTCTATCCGTTTACTTATACGTATATTCGTATATGCTCGTCTTGGATTGGTTTGTTCATTATACAATCATTTCTCTTTGATTGTTATGGATTTTGGGAATTCTTTCGGAGATCGTTCTTAAGATTTTATTGCCATTTAGGAGCTTTTATTAGCTGAATCAAGTTAAAATGGGAAGAGAATAATTAATAGATTTTCTGGGTTTTATTTGTATGATAATTTTATCAATTGGAACCACTTTTTTTCCCCAATTTTTTGTTTTTTTTTTCTGTGGTTAGTCTTCTAAGGAAAAAAAATAGTTACTTTGCTTTTCAGTTTTTATCCTGGTTTTCATATTGTAAAACCATTTATTTTGTGTCATCAATGAGAAAAGAAAAAGAATTTACAGAACATATTCAATTTCATATAATTTGGTATATAGAATTGTAAATGATTGACCATATTGATGATATATTCCCTCAAGGATGTTATGTTTATCTGCACCATTGCATTGATGATATGGCTCCCTGTGAGTGTTATGCTAATTTATCTACTTTCATTGTGGTGAAGTTCTTGCTCCATATGGGAATTTTCGCACTTTAGTAATATCTACTAAATGTAATTAGTTTCGTAAGTTTTGTCATCAAGTTACGAAATGCTTAACTGATTTGTTTTTGCCTTAGTGCAGGTCAGTGAAGACTTTCACATATGAGTCTTTGAACAATATTGCAAGGTTGATAAATGGAGTATCGGCAATTTTATTAACAGTTCTTCCAGGAAAGACAAATATTCTTGAAGGTGTTCAGGGATGGGAGCTCAGGCCAACTTTTCGTGGACCTCGATTTCCTCGCTGGATGGAAAAGTATGTTCTCTAATTTTGATGAAAGGAAAAATAAGTCATAATTTTCATGGACTACAGTTTTGTTTTGTATTTGCCACTTGTTTTCTTAAATGAAACCTTTTGCAGGAGTGATTTGAATCTTTAATTCTGTGTATAAGTTCATAGTTTGCTACTTTGCTTTCTACATTTGACTTGTCTTTGCTTTCCCTTAGTTATTGATTGGAGGACTAAAAGATTAAATGAGAGAGATAAGACAAATTACTCATGATTTTTTTGTCACCATGTTTTGTTGTTGAAGCTTAATCATGCTTGCTGACAATAGGGTGTTCTTATATCAGAGCTCCAGTGTACTTATACTAGAGCCTCTTCTGATTTGCTTCTTAAATGCCAAATTTTGTTCAAGAAAATATGAGTTTTAAATATTCAATGCCTACAACACATTTGATTCTAATTGCCATGAAGAAACATCTATCAATAATTGCAGACGCTTTATGGTTCA
The DNA here is from genome assembly GCA_001974825.2 of Corchorus olitorius. Lineage (NCBI taxonomy): Eukaryota > Viridiplantae > Streptophyta > Magnoliopsida > Malvales > Malvaceae > Corchorus > Corchorus olitorius. The sequence continues at coordinate 23,334 of AWUE01015991.1, read as the reverse complement.
AATAAGAATGGTGTCATCAGATTGCTTAGAATCCTTCTTTTGACTTGCTTGAAATTGAATCTGAGAAAACAAAGCTAACTTGAGATGGGATGGGTTATGCTTACCCAGCTTTCTTTCTTGAGTTGCCACTCAACAATTTCCTGTCATGCTTTTTTCTCTTGGAGAAACTTTACTTTCTTGATAGTATCTGCAAAAAAGAAGCCAGAACTAACGTTGTTGCTACTTTAGAGTCTTAGGTTCTTATATGATATAAAATCTTGCTTGCTTGTGGTCCTGCCTGTGGGCCAATAGAAGGATCATCAAAGAAGAAGAATATTATCAATGATAAGCATTATCTGCATGTAAAGTTTCTTTACATAATTATGTACTTGTAATACAATCAGTTCTTGACTTATTCTCTTTTCTTGTTGACCATAGTGGTGTTTCCTCATTCAACCAGTTAATCCATGAGCTGTCTGTCGATTCTGATACTTCAAGTATAGACTATTCTTCGGGAGAAGACGATCTTGATGGAATATGCCCGGCATCACCATCATCTCATGGGTCAAGAACCTCTAGAACAAGCAGCTTCATTAAGCGTGATTGGCATTGGACAGACTGGATGGCATATATATTTTCATGGATTCTCTTACCTGCTAGATTTCTGCTGGGGATACCGCTTCTTCTTTTACGTTTGGTTAATATTCGGGGATCGAAGGCTTATTCAGATCCAGCAAGCCCCCGCCCTATCAATTTTCATTCATTTAGGAAAGCATACGCCACCAAAGATCATGTAGTCCACCGCACAACTGACAGGAGACGTGGAGTAATTGAGGTTTCTACGAGGACTTGCACTTTAATGCCTCTTATTTTTTTTTTATCCTCATTGCTTCATTATTTTCCATCATTTCCCCTAGAATTTACTTATTGTGATGCCATGTCATTCAGGATCTTCATCTAGCAATTGAAATTTTCATCGAAGCTATATTTGATCTGTTTCACAAGGCTGCACACTGTGTTCTTTCCCCATCTGAAGCTTTTAGAGTCTTCCTAAGATGGTTCTCATCTCCCAGTACTGTTAAAGATGATGATGATGCTTTGAATGCTTCTGTTTCAACGACTACTCTTGGAGATAATGATCCAGCTCTTACAGAAAGGAATCTTACTCTTTACCATCCTCTTAACACAGATGCTCGAACATGCAGGGATGTTATCACAGAGCTTGGGTGAGTGCAGTGCTATTCTCAATTTCTTTTGGCATTTCCCACCTGGAAATCTACATATTTTCTTTTGATTTCTTACTTCCTCTTTCTGTTTTAGGTACCCATATGAAGCTATCCATGTTATCACTGCAGATGGATATGTTCTGCTTTTAGAAAGAATACCGAGGTATAATTATTGTTATCTTTTGTGATGATCATTTCTGCTTGAACATTATGGTTCTTGATGTCTTTGGTCTGTTTTTGCAGACGTGATGCCCGGAAGGCTGTTTATCTACAGCATGGTATTTTGGATTCATCTATGGGGTGAGTAAAATCTTCTGTCTGCCTAACGCTCTCTGTCTGTGTGTCACGTGTGTGTCTGTGGGTTTTTATTTTCTAATATATATATTTTATTCCATTAAACTACATGCCAGATCTTCTGCAAGTAAATTTTGCATGCTGATTGCGATATTTTCAGTTAATATATGCCTATAGCTGGTATTACATTGATAAAGAGATTTTCCGAATGGCAGACTTTTTCCAGGAGTAGTTGATAATTAACCCTGAATTACAAAATGCTCAGTGTTGATTAGCATAATTAGATTGTTTGTTATAGCATTATATGTGCTTATGATGCAAACAGTATCTGTGTTTTGGACATATGGTTTCCCACATAATTTTATTTCAAATCGGATGAACTTGTTTGTTCTGATTGTTTAATTAAATGGCCAACTTTTTAAATTGCATCATCTTAGCCCTGGTCAGCTTTACTTGATAATTCCAATCTGCTTAACTTATTGCATCTCTCTCCTCTGTCAACAATAATTTGAATAGAGGACCAATTGTTCATTCTGAATATTTTTGGATATGCTAATAGCCTTATAGAGGCAAAGTTAACTGAGAGCATGAAACTACATTCTCCTCGAGGAAGATAAAATGCCTGTCAATCATGCAATTGAAAACCTCAATTGTCGACAGCCGCATGGTCTATTGGTAGAATGATGGACTCTTAGTTCCAGTGACCAGGAGTTATACCCCCAGGCATACTCAAGTATGTAAAAATAAGAAAATCTTGCTTGAAGTTGAATCTGATATCTGAAGCATGCAATGAGAATGATCATGGTTCTCAGTGCAAAATGACTTCCATTGTTCAGCATGAAAGAAGATGCTGCTGCTCAAATTGTAAAATTTTCTCTTTACATGTGAAATTTGAAAATTCAATGCAAGCATTAGTTTACAATGAGAATTATCGACAGAGAATAAACACATCTATCAAAGAGTTTAATAAATGCATGCAATAACACCTATGAAGATAGACCCCACTCTTTATTTTGTAGTGTTCATTTTGTTCATGTCCTGCATTTTAGAAATCATATTGTTTAAATATCTGAACTCAAGCTTCTTTCTCTCCATCACCTTTGATTGATTATTGCCACCTATTTTTTGCCTCTGTTACTGAAATGGTTCACCTGGATGTATTCTTACGAGTTGATTCTTTTGTGCAGTTGGGTTTCTAATGGTGTTGTTGGTTCTCCAGCTTTTGCAGCCTTTGATAAAGGTTTTGTCTTATACTTGAGAGTATTCACATCATTCATAGCATATCACTATAAGATTGCAGTGTGATGATGTTATTGCTTTCGTTGCAGGCTATGATGTCTTCTTGGGTAATTTTCGTGGTTTAGTCTCTAGGGAGCATGTGCAAAAAAATATCTCCTCACGGCAGTAAGTAAACATATTTTTTCTCTCATAATTTTCAATGGTATATCAAACAGTGCCTTCTTCTAGGGATAAATCACCATTTTGATTTAGGTATTGGCGATACTCCATAAATGAGCATGGGACAGAGGATATTCCAGCGATGATTGAGAAGATTCACGAAGTCAAAACTGCTGAATTGAAAATTAGCCAACCTGATGAAGAAACAAATGACGAGCAACCTTACAAACTTTGTGCAATCTCTCATAGCCTGGGGGGAGCCGGTATGCTGATGTATGTCATAACACGCCGGATTGAAGAGAAACCTCACAGACTCTCAAGATTAATTTTGCTTTCACCTGCTGGCTTTCATGATGATTCTACAGTTGTCTTTACGATGGTGGAGTATCTGTTTGTTCTTTTGGCTCCTTTTCTTGCAATTTTTGTCCCTGCATTTTATATACCGACCAGATTCTTCCGTATGCTGTTGAACAAGTTGGCTAGGGACTTCCATAACTACCCTGCTGTAGGAGGACTGGTTCAAACCTTAATGAGTTATGTTGTTGGTGGAGATAGCTCAAATTGGGTTGGGGTGTTGGGTTTACCTCATTATAACATGAATGACATGCCGGGTGTTTCATTTCGTGTGGCTCATCACCTTGCACAACTAAAACGTACAGGGAAATTTAGAATGTACGATTATGGGAGTGCATCAGCCAATATGCAGGTGTATGGATCGCCAGAACCATTAGACTTAGGTGAATACTATAGCCTTATTGATATTCCTGTTGATTTGGTAGCTGGTCGGAAGGACCGGGTGATCCGACCATCAATGGTTAAGAAGCACTATAAGTTGATGAAGGAATCAGGTGTAGAGGTATCATACAGTGAATTCGAGTATGCACACTTAGACTTCACATTTTCACACCATGAAGAACTCTTAGCATACGTGATGTCACGGTTGCTGCTTGTTGAGCCTGCTCCGAAGCGCCAGTCTAGTCCAAAGGCTCTGAGGTTGAAAAAGAAGGGACCGACCAACTCTTAAATGTCTGATTTGAGTACAAGACCATGCTCTTCCATGTGTTTTTTTGCTTTTGGATTTGGCATGTGTTTTGCTGTATTAGACGCATGTTGTTGTATGTGAGTTGATAGGGATATTTGTAATTAATTATATAGAGCCATTGTAAATGTCTTAGTAAGCTTCCCTTAAAATTTTCTTAGGCAAGTCCTTGAAAAAGTGGTTGCTTAGTAGGGGAAATGAATAGGTTTTATGAGATATTATAATATATATATATATATATATATATGTTTGTTTGTAATGTATTGTAGATGATTTTCCCTGCTTTTGCCAAAAAGTCAAATATATCTTGTTTGCCGTTTTACAATAATTTTGAGGTTAGTGGGTATGTTATGGATTCCTAATACAAATCAAAGGATTTGAATTTCATCCAATTGATCTGGCTCAAAACAAAAGTTTGTCATCGTTTTCGTTTTTCTGTTTTTTGTTTTTGTTTCGTTTTTGTTTTGTTTTTGTTGCGCTGTCAATTTTTGAAAACAAAAACATGTTTGGATATACAATTTGGTTGTATGTTTTTAAATAAAAAAGTTTTAAAAAAATGATTAAAAAACATGTGAGTTACAGTTCATCATTGTGCTTCTGTGTTTTGGAAATGTTTTGGAAAAACATGAAAACACAAAATTCTTGCTTCCACTTTTTTTCAAAACACTGCTTCTGTTTCCAAAATTTTTGAAAACGGAAACAACCTGCCAAACATGTTTTCACTGTTTTGTTTCCAAAAACAAAAAATTGGCAACAGAAAACAGAAAATGGAAACGATACCAAACGAACTCTTAATTAGAATGACCAATTAAGTCCCAGCATGCCCAAAAGGTAAAACGGGGCCGTTCTCATTCAGAATGAAAATACCCGCAGCAAAATCAAAATGCATTCGTTTTTCCGATTGTGAAAAACAGGAAAATAGAGAAAAATAAATATTATGAACTCAGTGAAATAGGGGTATGTCCGAATCATCACCGGCACCATTGCCGGCGGCATCCTCGGATTCTATGTTATGCACCGCGTCGAAGTCAGCTACAAGGTCTTTTGTTCTCTTTCTTCCTCCCTATCTTTTTCTAATTTCATCACTTCACAAAGATTGTAAAATCTTATGTTTTTTTTTTTGAATTTTTAAACAGGAGAAAATGAAGGAGCGATTGAGGCAATATGAGTTGAAGAAACAAGAGAAGCTAAAAGAGCAACTTGAAGATTCCATCTAAGCTCTTTTTACAAGTTAAGCAAATTAGTACTACTTCGTTCTATGTTTTTTTCCTTTCTTTTTAATGGGCAAAGTAAAGTTTTTGTCTTTAGAATAACAACACTGCAGTGGAAAATCTGGAATCATTATGATTATAGTTGATTAGTGGTAAAGTGATTTTTTTTTATTTGGGTATTCAATTAAATTGAAAATGGATTCTAGATTGATCCAATATTTCCACTATTTATTCCCCTTTTTTAAATTAACATTTACTTTGTTCAATTATTTGTCAGAATTTTTTTTGTTATGTTTGTTAAATTTCAATATTGCTCTTCCTCTTGTTAAATTGGCTGATGCTTGTTGAATAATCCTTAAAAAGCTCTATTTTGATTAGGAAAGAGTCCTTATATTAAGTTCTAGGAATAGTAATCATAATGCAAGCTTCATAATTGATTTTTCAAGGGCAATATATTATGGAATGATGATTAGGGATTAAAGTTTGGTGCAAATTAGCTTTAGTTGCAAGAATGTAATCGATGTGTAAAAGAGGAAATTCTTCTCCTCCCAAATAAGGATGATTAGGGTTTAAGGAGAAATTTTCTCTATGATGAAATGGAATTTTTGGAAGGGAACAAAATTTTCATTGCTAAATTGGTATAAAAGGTGAGAGTTAAGTCATTATTGACTTGATCACTGCATTTATATTGTGGAGGAATAGAGAAGGATGAACAATTCTTTGTCACAAATTTGAAGTTTTGACTTCTCATATGGTCCAGCCACAGGCAAGAAGTAATGTATAGGGTTTGCTTTAGTCATTGGAAATGAGCTGTCCTGGTGAGAAACAATCAAGAAGTAGGCATTTTTATGTTGCTAACTTTGCCCTTTTCCTTGGCCTGGTTAATTCAAAATATATTTACATGTTAAGATGCAAAATTGGTTCTAAAAATTGGAAACTTTTCCGATATAGGGCAATATGTGGGAAAGGAAGTTGTAGAAGGTAGGTGGAGATCCATGACCTATGGTTTTGATGTCTGCATTGCCGTGGTTATAGCTTTCAGTAGCATTGTTTTTCATTTCTATGTAGCAAGCAATTAGGACTCATTTTCATCTTGTGAGTTGGGAATTGAGAAACCTGTAAATTTTGCTTTCATTCCTATGTGTTCCACATTGATTTAAAGTATGGTCCAACAATTGATTGTGTTTTTGCTCTCCCTCAACATTGCTTTTCCTAGGCTTTTGCTTCTTCTCGTTGCGGTCTTCATTCGGCAGTTAGATTCAATGATTCATGATGTTTCTGTCAATATGGCTTTTGTGCAGGGACAAGCTTTCATTTGTAGGCAAGCCAGAGTGGTTGAGGCACTAATATGTTGAAATTATTATCAACATAGTATGCCAGTATAATGGAGGACCTCTGCATTTTTGGACCTCTGCATTTTTTAACCTGAAAATGAAAAATAGTATGCCAGAGCCAGTCACTACTCTGTATTAAATTAGGCTTTTTTTCCCCTTTAGCTTGAGGCTTTATTTATACCCTGGAATATTAAGAATAGCTTGAGGCTTTCTTATACTGGGCGTTGAGTCTTTTACTTGTCTTGTGAAAATTGGTCCTCCATTATACTGGATCGCCTGTAGTTTAGGGTAAGAACATTTTTGGTTGGAGTAAAATTTTAGCAAAATGAAGGGTTTTTATGGATTCATTATCCTGCAAAATGAATTCATTGATCTCCATATTCTTTCTTGGAACGGATCATCCTATGAACAAAGAAAGACCCTAATAATCCTATGCAAGAATAAGAAATCCCATTGAATACAAGAAACTCAGCACATGCTATACAAGAGATAAATGCATAGTCCTAAGGCTTGGCGTTCATCTCCAAAGAATTCAAATTCAAATATTTTAGCTGACGTGTCGTGCGGGCGGCCACCTCAAACCATGGTTTTTGAAACCGGACCGGCATTAGAACCGGTGGTGGTTCCGGTCGACGGTTTGACCGGTCCGACCGATTCAATCGCCGATCCGGTCTAATAAGGGTATTTTATGGAATTTGTTGGCATTTTACCTTTTAAATATTATATAAGGTATATACATGTCACATAAAAGCATTTGGTGCAGTGGCTTAAAGTGTTTTTTTGCTACCCACAAGGTTGTGGGTTCAAAACTCACCACATCCAAAAAATTTTCCAAATTTTCTCAACTATCAAACCGGTTCTATCCGGTCTAACCGCCGGTCCAACCGGTTTTTGTCCGGTTGTTGATCATGTTGACTAACCGCGGTTCCCATACCTTTAAGGACCGGACATGCCAGCGGTTCCCGGTTAAATCGGTCCGGTCCGGTTTTTAAAACAATGCCTCAAACCATCTTAAAATCTTAAAATTAAATTAAATGGACACAAAAGCCCCTTTCTCTACGCTCTAACCAATCAGAATTCAGAGAATTTTTGACGGAATTGTACTCCTAATTGGTGTTGACTTTTGTTTAGTAATAGCCAATAGGGGTTATTATTATTAATTAATTAATAGTACAGTAGTATTAAATTACGACAAAATTTATACAAAAATGAATTCAATTAGAGCCCGTTTGGAAGTTTCTATAGAAAATAAAAAGGTAGAAAGTTTTTCTATAGAAAGTTTAGGAATTAGGACTATAAAGTTTTTCTTGAGGAAGTACTTTAGCATATTTGTTTAACCTCTAAAGTTTAAATTAAATTCCTAAGTGAGAAATTATATTTTGTCTTAAAATTACTTTCATCAGAAAAGTGAGAAAGTACTTTCTCACTTTTCTCATCAAAGTAATTTTAAGACAAAATTACTTAAAAGGACCTTATTTTTAAATTTAAAATATCCATTAAAGGGTATTTTAATAAATTTAACTTTATTTTCTTAGGAATTTAATTTAAACTTTAGAGGTTAAATAAACATGCTAAAGTATTTTCTCTAGAAAAATCTTTCTAATCCTAAACTTTCCATACAAAAACTTTCTACCTTTTTATTTTCTATAGAAGCTTCCAAACGGGCTCTACACCTAAACAAAGGAGCTCTTAATCAAAAACAAAGAATTCAACCATGGCTGTAACGAAGAAGAAGTTGGAGGAGAAGAAGAACAGCAAGACAACTTGGACGGCGGACTCAGGTTGCTCAACTCAGCCGATTCCGGAATCGAGTTCAAAGCGTCCCCGCAACAACTCGTCTGGGGTTGGTGGCCGAATCTACAGATCTCAGAATGCCAAAAGCTGTCACCAGGTACATCACTTTCATCTCATGGGTCTCTCATTTCTTGATTTTGATTTTGGGGCTTCCAACTTTTTTCTTTCTTATTTCTTTTGACTTCATATACTGAAAGGTTTGGGGTTAAATGATGGCAGTGTAGACAAAAAACAGTGTATCTTGCCGCGTCATGCGAGAAAAAGATCAAGGACAAGGAATGTACCATTCATTTTTGTCACAAATGCCTTTTGAACAGGTCATTTCTTCCCTTTCCCCATTCAAATTTCCTTACTTTTTTCTTTTAACATTCTAAGAATTGCCATGAAACGTCAGTTTTGTTCTCTTTTTCTTATCTTTCAACAAAGTATATAATTAGTTGCTTTTTGGTCAATCAGATATGGAGAGAAGGCCGAGGAGGTGGCATTGTTACATGATTGGATTTGTCCAAGATGTAGAGGAATTTGCAACTGTAGTCGCTGCATGTAAGTCTCTTGTTTTGGTAACTTGATTAATCCTTTATTGTTGTTTTGGTCTTTTTCTTTATCAAATTGGAATTCTTTTTTAATCTTGTAGGAAGAAACGAGGTCACCAGCCTACTGGCGTTCTTGCACCTGCAGCAAAAGCAAGTGGGTTTGCGTCAGTGTCCGATATGTTGCATCTTAACAACACTGAAAGTTTGGGTTCTCAAGAGATTACTGATGCAGCTGTCTCTTCCAAAAACCGAAAAGCTGTGGATAAGGTTTGATTAGGAACTTTCATCAATTTTATTTATCTAAAGGCCTACCATAAAACCCTATACCATCTGCAGAGCAATGTATACTCCGTTTTGATCCTTGCTATGGTTTTCAGAAAATTAGACATTTCAACTTACTCTGGCACTTTATAAGGTCTGGCTTGGTGCAAAGTCTATCTTTGATTATATAAGATTTTACATTTTTATCTACTGCCCTTTTTTGTGATTTCTATAGAGATGGCTCCTTTACTGGCTATGATTGAACTTTTCTAACAGGAAAATCAAGTAGAAAAAACCAGTAGCAGCAAAAAGAAAAGCAGGGCTGTGTTGGAACTTGATGTTTGTAGCACCAGAAAGAAAAAACCAGTAGCAGCCAAAAGAAAAGTAGAAAAAACCATCTGTGAGATTTGTGTTGAAAGGAAGGAAAGTGACCAAATGTTCACTATTCAAAGCTGCTTTCACTCTTACTGTTTTGATTGCATCGGCAAGCATGTTGTAACTAGGGTTGAAGAAAACATAACGATTATTAAATGCCCTGGGGTGAATTGCAAGGCTGTGCTGGAACTTGATGTTTGTAGGCCTGTGCTTCCTCAAGTTGTAATCCATCGTTGGGAAGATGCTCTCTGCCAAGAGTTTATCGATGCATCTCGGAGATTTTACTGTCCTTTCAGGGATTGTTCAGCCCCATTGCTGAATGATGATGGAGGAAAAGTTATTAGAGAATCTGAGTGCCCTTTCTGCCATAGATTGTTCTGTGCACAGTGCTTTGTGCCATGGCATCCAGGGATCAATTGTGAGGATTTCCAGAGGCTTAATGAGGATGAGAGAGGTAGGGAAGATCTCATGGTGAGGGACCTTGCCAAGGAGAAAAATTGGGCTAGGTGCCCCAAATGCAATTTTTATGTGGAAAGAACAGAAGGATGTCCACATATTATTTGCAGGTAATTTTACAGCTTTTTCAGCATTATTACTTTCTTGTTCCTCTGTTTTAATCCTCTGAGCTTCTATGGAATTTTGATAAATAGATGTTAGAATTTCCTTCATGTACTGAATAACAACAGTCTGGGATATTGATATATTCCCTTTAACTTGTTTGCAGTGGATGAAATTGCATAGAAAGTTTACTATTTTAATGCTTTAATTAATGCTTTGTGCTTCATGACTGAAAACTATGCTTTTGTTTAGACAAGTGTTACTTGATAAACCATGCTAACTTGCATGCATAACACCTATTCTTTATGTATTTAATTGCAATGTACAGAAATGTCTTTTTGAGTTTTTTGAATACTCTTGTGCAAGAATATATAGTTGTGACTTGTGAGTGTAAAGCCACAAGCTTTTAGTAAACAGTAGCAATTTCTCAACACTGGTTTAGACGGAATTAAGCTAACATTTCATCTAAAATATATACATCTTGTGCAAGAAAAACTCATAATAAAGAGTATAGCAGGTTGATAAGGGAATTGATTTTATGTTGTGATTGCAGGTGCCATTTCGAGTTCTGTTATGGCTGCGAAAAACAGTGGACTAAGGATCATGGTGGTTGTCAGAGGAATTAATCATTTTGACTCGCTTCCCGACCAGATCCTAGATGTATATACAGATGATCTGTCGATAAAATCTTTTGTTAGAAACTCAGGTGTTTGTCCTCATACAGATAGGACCATTTTGATGTAACCTCTAGTGTTCAGCTACCCATGGCCCTTCTATGTTACTGGGCGCATTTTGTTTTTTGACGTATGAACTCTGTGACCTCAATGTTTCAATATAGAATATAAATACCCCTTTTGAGCTGAAAAAAAAAAAAGGATGTACTTAGAGTTGAATTGAGCAAATTTCCTTCCTCACCATTTCCTTGCTTTCTACCAAACTAACCATAATACTCAGAATTGCTTGGGAATGTCCCACAATGTGTGAAAAAAGTTGTCCATTGAAGCCTTGTACTTGAGCAATCAAGTAAACAGTTCATTTTGAAATACAAAATTGAACCTTGAAATCCTGGTTTGATAAGATGATTTTGTAGTAGGCTCTTTCAATTTGCATGATGAAATGCTCATTGAGACTGAAGTACAAAAAAATGACTACTATTACTATTGTTTATTTCTGCAATTTGAAAAGCTTATGCAATTTTATATGATAAAAAGCAAAACAAGAGGAAATCAAGCTCACGCCATAAAAGCATCACAAGTTCACAACAGATTTGTATAATCACACTAGCCTCCATTCTGCATTGGGAGAAAGCTTAAAACTTTGAAACAATAACTAGAACAATTCTCCAATTACAACAAAATAGGAACAAGAAACAGGAACTTTGAAAAGATATAAGCAGAAGAATCAGTTTTGAACATACCAATTCGCAGCCAACGAGCAGCCCAACTTCTAGAAGGGTCCATAACAGAGATTATACTAGAAAAAACAATAGCAAAAAGGAAATTTAAAACAATGCTCGAAGAGATAAGATTCGAATGCTATATGTCACAACCTGTAGATCTGAAATGGAAGTTTTTAGAAAAAGGGAAAGAGAAGATAAGAAAGATATGAGATCCGAGAATTGGGGAGAAAGGAGAGTAGTTTTTTCTATTTCATTTCCATAAAAAAAAAATCAGTAAAATAACAACTAGCCGTTATATATCCTGCTTTACAGAAAATGAACTGGGTTTAAAAGGTAATGGGCTAAATACAAAACATAGTAATAAGGAAGTAAATTTGGGCCTGGCCTTTAGGCTGGTGACAACATCCCCGGACTTCAGAAAATCCTTGTCCTCAAGGATTAAAAGGAACAGGGATTCCCAAGTAGCATCTTTAGAAAATGAATTGCTCCACAACACCAAGACTTGAGTAACAGCTTTGTTATTCTTTTTCACCATACGCCTGTCTAGTATAGCCACTGGTTCTCGAGCAATGTGGCCTGAGCTATCCATCAGAGACAATTGAGTTTGGGAACGAATCTTACCAATGTGTTTTTTCAATTGTGACACATGGAAAACGGGGTGGATTTTTGAACCAGGAGGCAGGGTCAATTCATAGGCGACTGAACCAATCTTCTTTACTACTGGATAAGGACCAAAATACTTGGGTGCCAGCTTGTGGTTGGACCTATAGACCACAGACATTTGTCTATAGGGCTGCAATTTCAAATAAACCAAGTCACCTTCTACAAACTTTCTGTCTGATCTCTTCTTGTCTGCTTGCTGCTTAAACCTATGCTGAGACCTATGCAGGTGAAATTTAAGCAATTGAATGGTTGCTTCTCGAGCCCTCAAGCTTCTGTCAACTGCTTCAACATTGCTCTCCCCTGGTACATAAGGTAAATACAAGGGAGCTGGTTGCCCATACACAACCTCATAGGGTGTTGTGTTGCCAGAAGTGTGATGGTTGGTGTTGTACCACCATTCTGCAGTAGTAAGCCACTTACTCCAGTCTTTGGGGTCTTCATTGCAGAAACACCTTAGGTAGGTCTCCAAGCAACGATTCACTGCTTCAGTCTGCCCATCTGACTGAGGATGATAAGCAGTGGACATGTGTAGCTCAGTTCCCATTAACTTAAACAGTTACACCCAAAATTGACTCAGGAAAACCTGATCCCTGTCAGAAACAATGGAAGAAGGTGCCCCATGCAGTTTAAAAACATTATCAAATAATGCTTGAGCAACAAAAATGGCACTATAAGGATGAGCCAATGCCACAAAATGGGCATATTTGCTAAGCCTGTCGACTACCACCATAATGACTTACTTACCCTGTGATTTGGGTAGTCCTGTAATAAAATCCATAGAGATAGCACTCCAAATGGTGTCAGGGATAGAAAGAGGTTGTAACAACCCTGGTGAAGCCACATGTTCTGGCTTACACTTCTGACAGACATGACATTCACGCACAAACTGTTTCACATTCTTTCTCAGACCTTTCCAATACACAACACTAGTAATTCTTCTAAGTGTAGCATCCATACCTGAATGACCGGCTATAGGGGAGGAATGAAAATGCTCTAGAAGTTCAGCTCTCAATTCTGGATTATTTCCCACCACTAACTTGCCTTTTCTGCGAAGTTGTCCTTGGATATAAGATTATTTGTTACCATTAAGTGATCCTTGTTGTGCAGCTTGTATAACATGGGCAAGGGAAGGATCTTTGAGGCATGAATCCTGGATTCTGGCACTCAAATCAGTGGTGAATGTAGTAATGGCATAAATAGTGGCTTGGGGAATTCGAGACAGGGCATCTGTTACCACATTTGAGGATCCCTTCCTATAGATGATATCGAATTCATAACCCATCATTTGGAGCACCCATTTTTGCTGAGCAGGGGTGGCAGTTGATTGGTCCAGCAAGAACTTAAGACTCTCATGGTCATTTTTTATGTAGAATTTTCTGCCTATTAAGTAAGCCGACCATTTCTTGACAGCAGCTAAGATTGCTAGCATCTCCTTCTCATAGATGGAGAGGATTTGATGCTTTGGTCCAAGAGCTCTACTGAAGAAGGCAATGGGCCTGTTGTGCTGGCTTAATACAGCCCCAATGCCTGTTCCAGATGCATCAGACTCCACTGTGAAAGGTTCTTCAAAATCGGGTAAGGCAAGCACTGGGGCAGAAGCAATAGCCTTCTTTAACAATTCAAAGGCAGAAGTGGCAGATTCTGTCCAATGGAAATTGTTTTTCTTCAACAGTTCCGTAAGACCCTTAGCAATGGATCCATACCCCTTAATGAACTTTCTGTAATACCCAGTGAGCCCCAAGAAACCCCTTAACTCTTTAATATTGTGAGGTACTGGCCACTGCAGTATACAATGGACTTTAGAGTCATCCATAGCAACCCCATTCCTATGAATTACATGCCCCAAATATTCTATCTTGCTAGCTGCGAACTCACACTTGCTGAGTTTAACATAAAGCTGATTGTGAATCAATAGAGCAAACACCTGTTGTAAATGAGACATGTGAGACTCCCAATCTCGTGAATATACCAATATATCATCAAAAAAGACAAGGACAAATTTGCGAAGGAATGGCTGAAATAAATGATTCATAAGGCTTTGAAAGGTTGCTGGGGCATTTGTAAGCCCAAAAGGCATAACTAGAAATTCAAAATGGCCTTGATGTGTGCGAAATGCAGTTTTATGAATTTCATCTTCAGCCATCCTGATCTGATGATAACCAGAGCGCAAATCCAACTTAGAAAACCATTTAGCATTGTGAAGTTCATCCAACAACTCTTCTACTAATGGTATTGGGACCTTGTCCTTGATTGTTAACTTATTCAGTTGTCTATAATCCACACAAAACCTCCAACTACCATCCTTTTTTTTTAACTAGCACTACAGGAGAAGCAAAAGAACTGTTGCTATCTCGTATAATACCAGAAGCCTTCATTTCTGCCACCATCTTCTCCAATACATCCTTTTGCACCGTCGGATATCTATAAGGCCTAATTTTCATTGTTTGAGACTCATCCTTTAGTGGAATGATGTGATCATGCAATCTGGGTGGAGGCAGGCCCTTAGGTGTGTCAAATACAGCATCATAAGTTTCCAACAGTTCTTTCAAGTCATGTGGAAGGTGAGACAAAGCACCAAGATCAGTATCTATGATGTACAATTGAGGCTTGCCTGTATAAAGTAGCATAGTGCAAAGAGATTGCTGGGAAAAACTCTGTCTGGCAGCTTGCTTTTCAGATATTAACTTCACTTCACCTGCTGATAAGCCAGTGAGGGTATATTGTCGATGCTCAAACACAAATTTCATGACTAGCACACTGAAATCCCACCAAATAGGTACAAGAGTCTTCAACCATTGTATCCCTAATAGGGGTGTAAGTGATACAGTACTATTCGCAAGCTATTCGGGCTCGATTCGAAGAAAATTCGAATTCGGCTTGATCATTGTCGGGTCGAGCTCGAGCTCGTGTAGCTCGAATAATTAATCGAGCCGAGCTCGAGCTCCACAATACTCGGCTCGAGTACCCGTCGGGTAGCTCGGTTATATTATATATATTTTTTATTTTTTATTTTAATTATATAATTACCCATATACCCTTAATTAAAGTTCCTAAATATCAAATACCCAAACCCTAATTTTCATCTCCTCTCTTCCTAAGGCTGGACTCACTCTCCCTCCGCCTCCGTCCTTCACTTCCAAAATCCTAACAGCGACATTTCACCCCTCCGCCTGTCTCTGAACGGCAATGACGGTCCCCCTCCGCGTCTCACCTCTATATCGAATGGCAATGTTAAAGGAGGGGGAGAAAGAGAATTTGGGTTTGTTTTTTGGTGGAGAGATTTTGATTGATTCGAACAAAAATTATGGGATCTATTTCAATCGAGCCTGAGGCTTTGGATGATATAATATGTTGTTTATTGGAGTTTAGGCGAGCGAGGCTAGGGGCAGGGAAGCAAGTGCAGTTGATGGAAGGGGAGATCCATCAGCTTTGCACTGTTGCCAGAGAAATCTTTCTTCAACAGCCTAATCTTCTCGAACTTGAAGCTCCCAGCAAGATCTGTGGTAAGAGCTTTTCTCTGTTTTTCTTTTTGCTATAATTCTTTCTTTTTTTTAAAGAAATTGGTGAAATTTATGTTTTGGGCTTTTGGGTGTTTTGGTTTCTGGATTTTGAATGGATAAGCTAAAATTTGAAAACTTTGACAGAAGTTTTTTTTTCTTCCGGGAATTAGATTGGATTAGGAAAAAGTTAGAAAATTTTGAAGGTATTGTTTGTTTGTTTCTGGTCCATTGAAGTTGCATTGATGTTATTATTTCTTCCTTAAATTGCATTGATTGAAAATTGATGTTTTCGTGTTTTTCTTTGAGGTAAGATGAAGGTGATTTGATTATGGTTTAGAATAGACTGAAAATCAGGTTAAATGATGTGGATAGGCAGTTTATCTGCTTGATTGACTATGTTATCTACATTATCTGAAGCTAGAAAAGGGATTGATGGTGTGAAATTGAAACTGCTTTGATGCATTGCTTCTTCTAGATTTAGGCAGGTTTCTAATACTATAGGTGGCTGCTACAGTCTTTTTAAATGATGAATTTATTTCTGTTTCTATTTGATGGGTTGGCATCTAAGCTCTAGCATGTTTAATTTTGTCAAGAAGCTATCTAATTGTGACCACTTATTATGTGGTCCACTGTAAGAAAGTTAAATGATCGTTTGTTATGTAGTATGTGGTTTATTAGCCTTTGATCATCTTGTTTTTTCTTATCTTTCTCAATCATTTTTTTTTCTGCATTGTTGTTCTTTGTGTTTCAATTTTTCAAAGACTTTAGTTGCTATGGAAACCAGAATTAAATGAAATGAACCATATGCCTGTATAAGTGCCTTCTATTTATGGTTTATGGAGAATGTCTGTTAACTGATTTTGTTAATTGAGTTTATTGTTATATATTTAGGAAGTTTAGAAATCAGTTTTATTTGGTGAATGGTGTAATTATATTTAGGAAGTTTAGAAATCATTTTATGTATTAATTTTCCGACCGAAATTTCAGTGCTCTCAAAAATGTCGTCCAACACTCCAGATTTTCCCTCAACTCCACAACAGCCGGAAATATGTTCATCTACTAGTCGGATTATCTTAGATGATGAAGCTGCCAATCAAAATCAAGCAATAGGAGAAAGTGTTAAATTTGTAGCCAGAAAAGTGTCTTATTTGTAGTGTTAAATTTGATTAATTTTCTTTTTTAGATTTAATATCAAAAAATTTGAGCAACAAAATTTCGAGCTCCAATCGAGCTCGAGCTCCAAACGAGCCCGAGCTAAAAGTGCACAAATTCAAATATTTTAACTCATTATCGAGCTTATCGAATCGAGCTCGAGTAGCTCGATACTCGTCTCGAGTCGAGCTCGAGCCCCATAATCAGAACTCGGTCGAGCTCGAGCCGAGTATCGAGCCCGTATATTTGTGTCGAGCTCGAGCTCGGGTATCTCATTATTCGATCCGGCTCGCCTCGATTACACCCCTAGCTCATTAAAGTTGGAACTAAATCCTCTACTATAGTTGGAACTATTTTGTTTTTCCCATTTCCTTTTGTGCCGTTCCCTCCGCTTTCCTATTTTCTTCTCTCTTTCTGCAAAATCTAAGCATTCATTTCCAGTTTCATTCTCATCCGACGCTTCTAGGCAACAAAAAGAATTCCAACACTCCTCTTCCTCTTCGCTGCATGTTTGGTCTTCAATTCACGGTTTGTTTGTTTTTTTTCTTCTGTTTACTAGGCTCATTTGCTCATTCTGATTTCAATCTCATTTCACTAGAGGTTTGGTCTTTGTTTTGTTGTTGTCTCAGGCTTAATCTCAGGTTGTTGTCTCCTCATTCTATTTTGCTCTTATTCTTTTATTTTCCATTTCTGCTGGGATTTGCAGGTTTCTTACGATTTCTTTTCCCTTTCTGCCTGGGATTTGCAGGTTTCTTACGATTTCTTTTCCCTTTCTGCCTGGGATTTGCAGGTTTCTTACGATTTCTTTTCCCTTTCTGCCTGGGATTTGCAGGTTTCTTACGATTTCTAGTGGTTCCGTATTATCTTCCACTTCGGCAGGTTGGTTTGTTTCTTGAACTCTTTTTATACTGATTTGGTACTTTCTTTAGTCAATTCTCTAATTACAACAAAATAGGAACAAGAAATAGGAACTTTGAAAAGATATAAGCAGAAGAATCAGTTTTGAACATACCAATTCGCAGCCAACGAGCAGCCCAACTTCTAGAAGGGTCCATAACAGAGATTATACTAGAAAAAACAATAGCAAAAAGGAAATTTAAAACAATGCTCGAAGAGATAAGATTCAAATGCTATATCTGATATAAAATTATTTTTTTCATTTAAAAAAGAAAAGAGAGGAAGGTAAAAAGGAAAGATATCCGTTGAAGTTAGGAGTAGTGCATTCCGCGACGCGGTCGCTTTCTTCTTCCAATTTAAAGAATGGGCAGTTTTCACATCCAGATTCTCTAAACTGTAAAATTTTAAAATCCATAAATCAGAAGTCGTCAAATTTGAAAGCGAAAAAAAACCCTAATTTAGAACAGGAAAAACTACCTAATCAAAGGTTTTGACGAGACGGCAACGAAGGCAAGCCCTAAGCTCGTGTCCGAAGCTCGTCGAAATCTGTGCGGGCTGGCTTCCCATCTCTCTTCCGCTTTCCTTTCGAACGACTTGGCTGCTTCTCAATCTTTAGCAACAAATTAAAGAAGAAATAGAGGAGAGTGAGTAATACTTGTCAGAATCCCTTGTCATATTTTTTCTTTTCGTTTCAAGACTCAAAGAACAATGCAAGGGCCTGCAGCTAATGGTTCTGACTTTTCTGGGCTTTTAAGATGGGCTAGGATCCAATAAACGAGCCCAATCTCAAGACCACTTCTGGTTAAACCCAATGACTGACCGTCTTGACCAATTTTAGTTAACTAAATTACTGTGAGGCAGAAGGTTTATTTTATGTTTCATGAGCCTAGTTAGGATTTAGGAAGGCAATTTTTTTTTTTTAATTTTTGCCGACTCTCTCCTCTCCTACAAAATATTGTAATCAAATATTTTTACCTATTCCCTTAGGGAAAAAAATACCGACATTGTAACTTGGCACTTAAGTTGTTGCAATTTACCGACATCTTTATACTTACTATATAAGAGGTGCATGGGAGACAATTAATTAAGCAAAAGCAAAGGAAGCAGCTTTGAAGGATCATATAGAGAGAGATTTGGCTTCTTAAAGGTATAATAATCATAATTTTTCTAAACTACTTTGGCTTATGTTTAGTGTTTGGCTTCTGTTCTCTTAACTGTAAATTTCCTGGTTTCTTTGCGGTTTTTATGTGTCGGGTCGTGGGTGTTGCTTTGTTCCCTGCCTCGGTCTTGCTCTTGTATTGTTCCCTCCCTAAGAGTTTCCTATTGAAGGTTTTAATGAGGCTCCCTTCTTCCCCCTATGGTTCCTTTTTAATAAAATCTTTCTGTTGTTCAAAATAAAATTTTTTTCTAAACTACTTTAAATCTTCTCTTTTTCGTACAAATTATGTCCGGAATTACATATACTTAGGCTGCAGCTTGTTTTGTTTGAAGGAAAATTTTCAAGGAAAAAACAAATTAATCATATCGTTATAGTAAGTCTTAATCTCTTGCATGTATTTAATTTGTAAATTGTACGTATCATGATAATCAATTTGTTGCATGATAGTACGTAACAATGTTTTTAGTTTAGCTTTAATTTTTTTATTGAATTATTATACTCCCTCCGTCCCATTTTTATTGTCCACATTTCCATTTTAGGAAGTCCCAAATTATTTGTCACATACCCAAAATAATATACCACCTACACTTAAATTCTCCAATTTACCCCTCTATTTTTTATTAACTTAACATCATTACACAAATTTCAATACAACCAAATTTTTATTAGTTAGGAGGGCAAAAAAGACAATTGATCCTTGAATTTATTGTAAAATTAATAAACTAATGAGTTGCCTTAATATTTGTGCAAAATGGAGGGGGTCAATTTTAATGGGATAGAGGGAGTATATATTATTTTAAATCTTAATTATAATCATTGTTTTAATTTTCAGTGAAACAATTAAGTCTTCCATGATGAATCCCGATTACTACTTTTCACCAAAAACTTCCAATTACTACCCTATGGAACTGCCTCCGCCTCCGCCTCAATTAGATGGAGATCAAAGTGGGGATTCTTTCTTCGTTTTGCCCAAAGATAATTCAAAGACTCCTTTGATATCGATCTTCTGTATATTGGCTGTTTTCGCACTTATTGGATGCCTCTGGTGGGCTTGTCGTAAAAATGAAAAATCACAGTCGTCAAAACCAGAAAAATCACAATCCTCACATATATGCTGCATGAAGGAAAACAAGTTTAAATGCCGGAAATGCACATACATATACCGCAGTAGAAAATGACTTGATACTTTAGACAAGTTGCTTTTTCGTTGCAAATAGAGAAATGTGGCAAGAGGATGTAGATATACTCTTCAGTTAAATATGTTGCTTTCTAGCGGGGGGGGGGGGGGGGGGGGGGTGTAGACAGCAAGTTTCTTCTTGGTTTTATCATGGATACCAGAAAATGAATAGCTGGTAGGCTGAAACCTAGCCAACATCAAGATTTTCATTTACTCAATGGAAGCACCACAACCATCATGTTGAAAATAACAATAAGAATGAGACTAGCAAAGGTTTTAAATAAATCTAAGAATGCCCCTATGGATAAAATGTGAGCTATGGAGAGAACAAACTGCATACTATTATATTATACTACTTAATAATAGTAAAGTTATTTGAATAGAGCATACAATCGACATGCTCATATTGTGTTCCATTGTAATCACTCTTAAAAGCATTACTCCCAGAAAAGGTAAGAAGATATCCCTAAGAAATAAAACCAATTATGGAATTGCACTCAGGAGTCAGGATGAGAAATCAAACCTGCAAGTCCTCTGGAAGTGCCTCTGAAACTGCAAGAGTGTAGCCAGGGACAAATCTTCCTGAAAAGGATTGAAAGAAGTATAATAGAACCAAAAACTATAATAAACTAATATATAATATAAGGTATAACAACAAAAGATTGAGACAGCAGTTGAATAATATACGATTGGATAAGATTAGATGATGGATGGACTGATGGTTTTTGCATAAAAGTGTTTACATTAAATCCCATCCATCATCTAACCTCATCCAATCCACCCCCCCCCCCCCCCAACCTTACTATTCTATGATGACAAACTATCATTGAATCGTCACAACTCCAGTGCCTTAATAAATTCCACAAGCATTACTAGGGAGTTAATTAATTAATTGTCTAACGGGAGTTGACATAAGTGGTTAAGGTTCGGATTCTTCGTGCAACCCACCTAGGTTCGAGTCCTGCTGACCGCAGTCTCCCATTTGGTAGGTGATTTGTAAATCCCGAAAACCCATAGATGAAAGTCTAATGGGTCCAGTAAATCCCAAACTGGATTGGTGGTGTAAAGGTTGGTGAAAAGAAGATTAAGGCAATTAACAAAATAAGTTTGCAGTGACTAATGGAGTTGCTATATCATAAGTGTAGCTAATATATATATAAAGTTGTACACATCAAAATATCTACAGATAAGCGTAATCTCTGTGTGGATCTAGGAGATTAACTGGTTGGCACTTGGCAGCAGTTGTTTGGTTAGAACTGCCAGACACCACCTACAGCACGTACTGTATCCGTTGTGGTCAGTTGAGGGTATGCCATGAAGTTGCCGAACTGCTCTGCTTCAGTTGGTGGCATACTTGTTTCAGTTAGAAGCAATAGCATAAGGTAGCAGAAGTTGAACTGCTAATACTAATATATTAACCGATAGTTAGATTTGCTTCAATATCAACTAGAAGCATTTATAAATTTTCCTTTATTAGAACCATTTAAGCAAAAATGTAATTTTTAGTGCAATGTTGTGCCAACATAAACGTTGAAGAGTCAAGGATCTCATACACTATACCTTTAGACGTTCTGTTTGTTTTGAATATTTGAATAGGATGGTTTGTTCCAGCAGCAAAAGATTCTTGTAACATCCATGATGAATTTCGAACTAATTGCATTGCTTGTGCTTCCTCATCAAATGTTCTCAATCTCAGCACATGAGCTTACTCTTCATTTTAAATGAAAACAAACTGAAATCAACTTCAATCCCAATCCCAAAAAAAAAGAAAATGAAATGCACAAGGGATAGAAAGAGGAAAACTAATCTGACAGCAACATCAAATTTTGCAATCCAAGACAAAACAAAAAATAATTGTTGTATCAAACTAAGTTATACTTTAAGTGTGCCAAGCAAAAGGAAATACATATGCTATAAATGGTACAATTACATAATTTTTTCAAATGTGCAAAACATTAATGAAGCAGATATCAATCATTACAACAAACCAAATCTGAGAAAAGCTAGCAACTAAAATAAGGGCATATTCTACTCAGCACTCACAGTGAGGCAAAATGAAAAACAAAATACTTTCAAGTTTGAACATAATAATGTGAGTGAGATTCGAGTTCGTGGGAGTTACCACGGACTCGAGGCTAAATTACACATATAATCACATATGTAAGTGGATTTTTAGTTTACCCATGTAGTATTTTAAATAAATTTTAGTTTGAAATGTGAAATTTTTAAAAATTTTGTATTTATTGAGGTAAAAGTTCAACATAAGGTTTTCGTATCAAATAAATTATTCTTTTGTTCAGACATTAATAATTAAGATACGATTTTAACATGAAGTTTAGCCCCAAATAAATTTTTATTTATTTTATGGGTAGATATGGACTTCTAAACATTGATTATGGTAGGGTTTTAGAATTAATATGTGATTATGTGTGTGATTTAACCTCGAGTCTATGGTAACCCTCACGGCCTCGAGTCTACTATGATCATCACTCTAATAATGCAACTAAAATGAGGACTTTTTTTTTGAAGAACTAAACTGAGGACTTAAATCATTAAGTATTGTTTGTAAGTAATCATATAATTTCTTGATCATGCATAGGTTCACTTATATTATCAGCCTACATACTCTGCTCTTTACTAAATTGAAAATGGAACTTTTAAGTTAATAACTTTTAATTTAAGTTATAATCTATCTTGTTTGCCATTTTACAAGAATTTTGAGGTTATTGGGGATGTTATGAATTCCTAATCCAAATCAAAGGATTTTAATTACATCCCATTTAGAATCCATGATTAGGTAATCTTGTCTTGTACTAATAAAATTAACTGTGAAAAAAAAAAAAGAAGGCTTAAATTAAAAAGAGCCCCTGTACTTAATTAAAATGAATAAATGATCCGTTAAGTGCCCGCATGCCCAAAAAGGTAAAACGGCCCGTTTCATTCAGAATGAAATTACCCAAAATTATTTGGGAAACAATTAACGAAGGTTGCTTGCTGCTGCAAAATGCATACTATTTTCCGATTGTAAAAACAGGAAAATAGAGAAAAAAAATGATGAACTCAGTGAAATGGGGTTATGTCCGAATCATCACCGGCACAATTGCCGGCGGCATCCTCGGATTCTATGTTATGCACCGCGTCGAAGTCAGCTACAAGGTCTTTTTTCTCTTTCTTCCTTTCTTTTTCTAATTTCATCACTTCACAAAGATTGTAAAATCTTATGTTTTTTTTTTGAATTTTTAAACAGGAGAAAATGAAGGAGCGATTGAGGCAATATGTAGTTGAAGAAACAAGAGTAAGCTAAAGAGCAACTTGAAGATTCCATCTAAGCTCTTTTTACAAGTTAAGCAAATTAGTACTACTTCGTTCTATGTTTTTTCCTTTC
>AWUE01015990.1:0-21665 GCA_001974825.2 Corchorus olitorius | reverse complement strand
AAGGAGAAATTTTCTCTATGATGAAATGGAATTTTTGGAAGGGAACAAAATTTTCATTGCTAAATTGGTGTAAAAGGTGAGAGTTAAGTCATTATTGACTTGATCACTGCATTTATATTGTGGAGGAATAGAGAAGGATGAACAATTCTTTGTCACAAATTTGAAGTTTTGACTTCTCATATGGTCCAGCCACAGGCAAGAAGTAATGTATAGGGTTTGCTTTAGTCATTGGAAATGAGCTGTCCTGGTGAGAAACAATCAAGAAGTAGGCATTTTTATGTTGCTAACTTTGCCCTTTTCCTTGGCCTGGTTAATTCAAAATATATTTACATGTTAAGATGCAAAATTGGTTCTAAAAATTGGAAACTTTTCCGATATAGGGCAATATGTGGGAAAGGAAGTTGTAGAAGGTAGGTGGACATTCATGACCTATGGTTTTGATGTCTGCATTGCTGTGGTTTTAGCTTTCATTAGCATTGTTTTCCATTTCTATCTAGCAAGCAAATATGACTCATGTTCATCTTGTGAGTTGGGAATTGAGAAACCTGTGAATTTTGCTTTCATCACTATATATATGTTGCAGATTGATTTAAAGTATGGGCCAACAATTGATTGTGTTGTAGTAGTGCATTTTACTAGGTTGTAGTAGTGCATTTTACTAGGCTTTCGTTTCTTCTCCTTGCGGTCTTCAGTCGACAGTTAGATTCATTATATTTCTGTCAATATGGCTTTTGTGCAGGGACAAGCTTTCATTGGTAGGCAATCCGGACAAAAATGATACAACAATCAAGTGGTTGAGGCACTAATATGTTCAAATTATCATGAAATCTAGTCTGCTTTTTGAACCTGAAAATGAAAACTAGTAGTATTTGGTATTTCAATCTCTCTGTTTACAGATTTGAATTTAAAATACAATAGGCTTGTTTCCCCATTAGCCTAGAATATGAAAGATATTAGGAATAGCTTGAGGCTTTCTTATAATGGGCATTGACTAGTCTTTTACTTGTTGTCTTAAAAATTTGTCAGAAGTGGTACTCTATTAAACATTGAAGTATGGATTTTGAAGAAAGGCTCAGCTGTGAATTGTGATTTGGTATTTCAATCTCTCAGCAACTTGTCTCTTTGAGTTCAATAATGAATTTTTCACTCCCATTTTTTATTCTATATATATGAGAAGATATTTTTTGTTACTAACATTTATCTATATATATACTTGCATCCTTAGGATTAGTTTGACATTTGTTTGAACAATTTATGTCCTGATGTTTATGACATGACATCTTCATTTTCTTGAGATTATTCAGTGATTAAAATAAAAATTAAACACTTTACCAATAATTTGGTTGACATTATTATTATTTTTTTTAAGTCTTAGCATTGGGACGGATAGTCACTTGGATCTTCCGTTTAACTACCTATCTTTTTAATTTTTTTTTTGGTCGAAAAGGTACTTGCATTAATTAAGAGAATTTTCTAAACATAACCTGTCCTGCTACAACAAATCCTTAACAAAATAATAAGGAGGATCAGCAAAAGTTTTCGGTATCAAAAAAAAAAAAAGCAAAAGCTTTAAAAGCTTCCTCTAAACTATTACAAAGCATACTAGTGCCAAACTTTGCCATAGCGTCTGCACAACTATTACTTATCTTTTTAATTCACATTCGAAATCTTCCACTTTCACTTAACAACTAACTATTGCCTATTGGTGTTGACACCAACTATTGGTATTTTATTTATTTATTTATTTTTTTTCAAATAGTGTATTTGGTTTGGTTTAAGAAAGGAAAAAAAAATAGGGGAAAAGAATTCCCTCAAAAAAAGAAAGAGGGAAAAATAGATGGGCCTTTCTGAAAACAGGCCCATTCGGGCTATTCCCTCCACTTTTTTCTCTTTCTTCCCGCCAGAGCCAGAGCCAGAGCCGCCCGAAAAAATGATTTGATTGATTTTCGATTTTCGATTTTCTACTTTCCCTAATTACAAAAAGACAAAAATTATACAAAAAGAATTCAATAATCAAAAATCAAAAATCAAAAAATAAAACAAACTCAAACCCAGAAAGTGAAGAAGCATCAGCATTTGACATTTGTGTTTTGAGTTGGTACAAATCATCGCGATCTCTCTAAAAAAATTCCGGCGACAAGCATGGCGTTATCTTCATCCACGGAGAAGAAGGAGAAGGAGAAGAAGAACAGCATGACAACTCGGACGGCCGACTCAGGTTGCTCAACTGAGCTGGAATCGAGTTCAAAGCGTCCCCGCAACAATTCGCCTGGGGTTCGACTCGTTGGTGGCCGAATCTACGATTCTAAGAATGGCAAGACCTGTCACCAGGTACATTTGTTATTTCAGTTTCATGGGTCTCTCATTTCTTGATTTTGGGGCTTCCAAGTTTTCTTTCTTTCTTATTTGTTTTGAGATCATATGCTGAAAAGTTTGGGGTTAAATGATTGCAGTGTAGACAAAAAACAGTGGATTTTGCAGCCTCATGCAAGAAAAAGATCAAGGAGAAGCAATGTACCATTCATTTCTGTCACAAATGCCTTTTGAACAGGTCATTCCCTTTCCCATTCAAATTTGTACTTTTTCTTTAACATTTTAAGACTTGCTATTCATTCTATCATGTCAGTTTTGTTCTCTTTTTCTTATCTTTCAAGGTGTAATTAGTTGATCTTTTGTCAATCAGATATGGAGAGAAGGCAGAGGAGGTGGCATTGCTAGATGATTGGAATTGTCCCAGATGTAGAGGAATTTGCAACTGTAGTTTCTGCATGTATGTTTGTTTTTTGGTAACTTGATTAATGCCTTATTGAACCTATTGTTGTTTCAGCTATATCAACTATCAATGTGCTGTTTCTTGATCAAATTGGAATTCCTTTTGAATCTTGTAGGAAGAAACGAGGTCACCAGCCTACTGGCATTCTTCTATATACAGCAAAAGCAAGTGGGTTTGCGTCAGTGTCCGATATGTTGCATCTTAAGAACTCTGAAAGTTTGGGTTCTCAAGAGATTACTGATGGAGCTGTCTCTTCCAAAAAGCGAAAAGCTGTGGATAAGGTTTGATTAGGAACTTTCATAAATTTTATTGATCTAAAGGCCTGCCATAAAATCCTATAGTATGTGTAGAGCAATGTATATTCTGTTTTGATCCTTGTTATAGTTTTCAGAAAATTAGACAATTCAACTTACTCTGGGAGTTTATAAGGTCTGGCTTGGTGGAAAGTCCATTTTTTATTATATAAGATTTTACATTTTTATGTACTGGCCTTTTTTCGTGATGTCTATAGAGATGCTTCCTTTACTGGCTACGATTGAACTTTTCTAACAGGAAATTGAAGTAGAAAAAACCAGTAGCAGCAAAAAGAAAAGCAGTTCTAAACTGCAAAATAGTTCAAAACAAGCCGATGATAAAAAGACTGCAACTGGAAATGCCAAGTTAACAGGATCAAAGGACAAGGACAGTAAGGAAATTCCATCCAAAAGCAATGATGCTGATTTGTCAACCCAAATTATTACCAAAAAATCTAAAATCTCCAAAAAGGGATCACACAAAGGAGAAGAGATTTGCGAAAGCAATGATGTTGCCAGCCAGTTAATTGACTTGAAGGTTCCTAAAAAGTGTGACCGTGAAGAAGATGAAGTGCTGAACAATTCAGATTCTGTAGCACAGAACAAGCCAACTAGCAAGTCTCCGAATCATAAGAAGAAATATGTAAAAGTTAAAAGCAAAGCTTCTGATGCCGAAACCCAACTGCCTCAAGGCATATCATTAGACCGTATAGCTGCCATTGACTTACCCGTTGAGGATGTTGGCCATGCCTTGCAATTTCTAGAATTTTGTGAAGCTTTTGGAGAGGTAAATTTCTTATGTGTTTGATGTGGTATTGATTCTAATAGGGTAAAAGCTTGACGTTTTTTCTAGTCCCATTTGCTTGCATTATAATTTTGTTAGTTTGAATACATTACCTCTATATCTTACCTGAATTTTCTCAAAGCCATTTTCTTTTAATTCTTAGTAGATGAACCATCTTTATCAAACAATGTCTCTTTGTGAAAAATCTACTCAAAGTATTTAATAGTATTTAAATGGCGACATATTAAACAATTTTCCTAGTATAAATTCAATATTAATGGAATTCAATACTTAAAATTCAGCACAAGTGATTTTTAGTTTATCAAAAAACACCTAAAATGTTTACATTTTCTGTTCTACCAATTGTTTTATTTTATATTGACTAAAATTGTGGAAAAAAGTTAAGAATGAAATAAACTTCTTTCTTATTCATTTTACTTGTTAACCTTTGTGAATGATTAATTTAAGGATACTAGCTAGTTATTAACATTTTGGTGCTCAGTTTTCTTTCAGAATAAAATTGTCTTTTATTTTCATCTATGCAAAACCAGAGACAGTCCCAAATTGTGTGCTTGTTTCTTATTTATTGATTAACTTTTAGGTTCTCAATATGAGGAAAGGACAGTCCCAAATGTTACTCAGAGAGTTAGTTTGTGGCCAAAGTAAACGCAAACTACGCCATTCTTCAGTTGTGCAGTTTCATATCCAGCTGCTTTCAGTGATGCAGAAGGATTCAGGGAAAGAGTATGCATGTTTAAATAGATTCTTATAAACTACCTTCTTTCAGCTGGTATTGATTACCTGAACTAAATCTTTGTGCAGATATCCATGTCTAAATCAGGATTTAAGTGAAAGTTCATGGTTGCAAGTTCTTACAGAATACATCAATGAATCTCAATATTCCCTGAAGCAGCAATTATTGGATTGTTTGGATGGGGGTGATCATGGTTATAAGCGATTAGATTTCTCTAAAAAACTTAGACTCTTAAACTTTCTCTGTGATGAAGTTCTTGGCACCGTGTAAGTGATTAAGTGCTTCAATAAGTACTGATCATATTCATGTTGAATTTTCTCTTTCTTTTCAGAATATTATGGAAATGCATAAATTAAAAGTCACACTTCTTCCCTTCAGAGATTTTAGGAGCTGGATTGATGAACAAAATTCAAAATTTTCTGAAAAAGAAAAGAGAGTAAAAGAAAAACTTCTTGCTCAAAGGCAGAAGGTAATAGCATCATTTTGGCCACTACCCTTTAGTGGTAATGTTATGTGGTTATGCCTCAGTAGTCTGATAATTATTTTCTGCATAGGAGAGAAACCTGGAAAAAGAGATGAAGAAGAAGTTGCAGGATGAGATAGCCAAAGCTGTTCTCATGAAAAATGGTACCCCTCTGTCCATTTCCGAGAATGAGGACCTTGTTTCAAAAATAAAGTCAGAAGTGAAACAAACTCTTGAAGTAGCCCATACTCTTGCAAGTGCACTGGAACTGTCGGAAACAGCGGTTGACGGTATGTTTATTATTATACTCTGTTGCAATTCTCACGAGTGAGACTCTGTTTTGCTTGTTAAAACAGTTTTCTTTGAAAAGATGAAAAGAACCAATTTTTCAGAAAGAACAGACCCTCGTTACCAGGGAATGTGGTATGCCTTGGTCTGTGGTATGAAAATGAGAATCGGGTTCATCATCTAGAAATTTTGTGGTATGATGGTTACATAATTTTTCATGATCTCAGTTAGAAACCCTTTAAGATAAATATGTGGTATGAGAATAAACTGATGATGATCTTGTTAGTACTGTATCTGTACAATTTCAGCATTTCCTTGTTATTGTCACATTGGCCTTTATATTTGCAAAAATGAATCCCAATGCGCATATTTCAGTTGACTTATTTACTTTGTAATTGATGCCCAAAGAGGACTCACGATCGGATGCGGTTAGATCTGAGCCAATATTTTGGTATGAGCATGCTCATAAGTTTCACAAATTCTGGAAATTGAGGGGCTACTGTGGTGAAACAAATATTCTGCTTCAAGGTTTGTCTTTTACTTAATTGTCCAAAATTTTAGTTTCTTCAGCTTATCAGCCAAATTTCCATTTCATTTGGTTTTACGATGTGCAGATATTGAGGGGATAGATTTAGTTACAGCTAAAGAAAGATGGTATGCCTACAGCACTGAACAGGAAGCTAGCATCGAGGAATATATTTCATCTTTCAGGTATCATAAAGGATGATTTAATTCTCCCCTCTTTCATCAAATTTGATCTATAGATTTGATTATGGAAATTTCTTGAGGCGGATTAAGTGGTAGTTGCAACTTAAAGTTAGTAGGCCATATGTATAGATATGCAGAACAGGTCATGATTATTGATAACTAAATAAATCAGAATTAAGATTGGTTATCCTTGTATTACTTATATTTACCTGTAGACGCTGCCCTTATAGGGAGACCCAAATATGTTATATAGCTTTAGAATAATGCTGCTGTTTATATATCTCCCGGTGAGAATTGCATCTTATGCCATTGTTCGGGTTTGTTATAATGACTAGTCTAGAATGGATAAGGACCCACCAGGCTTGCAGGAAGTAAGTACACTTCCTAAGGGAGTTGAGGGAACAACCCTGCCAAGTGCCAAGCACCAGGTTCAGTGTTTAAAGGTCTTTTAGCTAATGGTAGTTAGGTGGGCACAGAGAGTGACATTTCAACTGAATATATCTCCTTGACTAGCAGCTATAAATAGGGAAATTCTTATATCCTTGGTAGTAAATAATGATGTTTTCGCAAGTTCCTCGATCTTTGTTCATCAACCCACATTCTGGGTGGTCATGCTGTTATTTTGTTAGTTAAGAAGTTGCTACATCAGTGCTTTCATCAAGGTGGTGCACCACTTTTTAATTAATGGTTGTTAATAGTAATTTCAAGCATTTATAAAACTATAATTTACTTGTTCTCTTCTGTTTTCAGGACGCCAAAGAAATGAGCAACAAGCAAATGAAAATGGAGAAATACTATACTTACTGCAGAGTGTTGTGTCTAACTCCAAACTCTTTTGAGAGGGTAAATCATTTTGTATATCAATGTTGAGGAATGAGGGGGTTAATTTTGCCCATTATATTTTTGTGTGGACAAGACAAACCTTTTGGCTCTTGTCCACTTGTGCATGCCGATGGCCGTGTGCCCGTGTCGGTATGTTTATGAATGTATCTATATAGAGTAGAGTGTATGCGACTCAGGAAAACTTACTAATGGAGTATTTTGTCATGATCTTGATCTCCCTCTTCTTGCCTTGTATATTTCCTAGTAAACCATCTCAAGATAAAGGAAGTAAACCATAACAATGAATAACTTTTGTTCTTGCTAAGATGCCAAAGCCCTAAGGGAATTTCATTGCGATGTTGGTTTGTCCTCCTATCTTTGGAGATGGAAACTTTTTTAGGACAAAAATAAGATTTAATATCCATTTTAATCCTCAATGTGAAAATTTAATCTTTTAACTTTTATTTATAATATAGTTTCATCCACTCTTATTTGTAATTTTTTAAACAATTTAGTATGAAATAATGTGGAAAAAGGAGACATATTTAAGACAAAAAAAAAGGAAAAAGAATTGCATTGTTCAGAAAAGTCTGTAAAATTGTTTAAAATAAAAGTTAGAAAGACCAAATTTTACATTCTAGATGGTTCAGGGCCAAATTGGTAATAAACGGAAAATGGATGGCAAATGCATGAATGAGACTGAATAATGAGCAGGTCATGAATTTTGATTTTTGAGAATGAGATGGTAACGGCTATGAGACATGCCATGGCGGTTAGAAGATACTTTTGCTCAAATGCACAATTTAAAAATCTGCCTTTTTAACACTCTTGGCGCTCGCGCGCCTGCTCTCCCCATCGGAATTCCAAAACTTACAATAGAAGAAGAATCGAATCAAATTGAAACGATTTGCTGGATTCAGAAACTCAAAGATGGAGGATTCTGGGACTATTCTCCTTCAAATCTCATGTCTCAAGGACATGCTCGATCAGGTTCATATTCTTTCTGGAAAATTGAAAAATCATTGCAATTTCTGGTAAATCAAAGAATATTCCCAAAAATTTTCTTCTACTTGATCAAAATTACTGTTTGATAGGTGAATGAAGAAATCGAAGCCAACATTCAAATAACGCGAGAGATAGAATCAGAGATCGTGAGGTGCACGGAGTTCGAAGCCGCTCTTTCTATCAGAGAATCTCAACTCACCAAGTCGCTTTACATTTCTCACTTCGAAATCGATGGCTTTCTCTCCGTCGCCGGTATTTCTTCCATTTTCTTTCCTTTAATGGAAATTTGATACTTTTTTGGATTTTAATTTCTATGCTTTAAACCAAATCTTCTACATTTTTTTTTTTTCAATTCTTAAAATAGCTGATTCAAGGAATTCGCTTAAACGTTTGGAGGAGGAGTTAGGTTGTCTAAGATCAAAACGAGATGAGACGCTAAAAAGGATCGAAAATAAACGGTATTTATTTAATTTTACCTTAATTGTTTAATCATTTTTTCGAATTAATTTAGAAAAACTATGCCTTTTTTTTTTGGCACCAAGAAAAACTATGCCTTTAGGAACCATATTCAGTTGAGGTTTTTTTTAAGCATTATTGTAATGTTTAAAATAAACGGTATTTATTTAATTTTATTTACCTTAATTGTTCGAATTAATTTGGAAAAATTATGCCTTTAGGAACCATATTCAGTTGATTTTTTTTTCTTTTCAGCATTATTGTAATGTTCGCGAAAAAAATTAATTTTCAGGCCCTTGTTTGTGTAAATTTTTGGAAATAGAAGTACTATAAATAGATTGGTAATTTAAGGATTATGATGCTTTACTATATCAAATTCTGCAAGGGTTGTGCTCCTTAGGTGGTAATTTGGTGTTGTCATTTGTGCACTAGAAAATAAACCTATATATACATTATCCAGCTGAAGTTCAACAAGATTGAGAATTATGTTGTGGTTGTACATATATACCATTTGTTTACTTTAACATTTGAAGAATCATATATCCAATATCTCTTATATATATGCTTGCTATGGTTTGGCTGACTCTTTTTAAGGAAGCTCATTGCTTATTTGATATCTATTTTTTCTTTAACACATGTTCAATGAGATACTGATTACTTCTTTTTTGTTAACAGAGAAGAATTTACAAAGATGTGCTTAGAATTTCAAAGGGATATTGAAAATGGGGATAATAGTGAACTGGTGACTTTGCTATCAGAGAAGGAGCTTCTCAAGAATGAAATTCATCTATTGGAAAAGAAAAATAATGCTTTGAGTAATTCAATGTCGGCATTTGCGGAAGAAATTCTTGAAGACCTTTATACTTCAAATGCTGGTAATACTATCATATTCTTTTAGTGATAGTTTTGGATTACTGAGGATCAGCAGCGTAGGTAGAAGCTTCTTATAAGTACGAACATGATTTTGCCTTCTATTATTCTATATATGTTGTTTGCTTGCATGCTTTGTCAATAGGATCAACAATGAAAGCAGCATCTCTAATTTCTTAACTGTAGAAACCTTATGCCTTGCCAAGACTAGACCATCCTTAAGCTCAGCTGACATGCTGGTAATTACCAACTTTTCTTTAGCAACCTATCAACATACTGCCCATGAAGGTAACCAGCCTAGCTATTGGGTTGCAACAAAGGACTTTTTGAGTTAAGCTTAACCACTCTGGTGCTTCTGGTTGTCACTTTAGGAACGATAGAATGCAAAAAGGGAGAAAGATTTAATACAAAGGTTGATCAGTTATGAAATAGTAAATGTAGTTATTATTCCTTACTGTTAGATTAAAAAATTGCTATATCTCCCCCTCTTACTAAAAATACGAGGGGGAAGAACCAGTTGAAAAAATTCGAATGAATACTGATCATATGTTATATTAACTAAGATCTAGGATGCCTTTAAAGGTACATTTCTTCTTGATTGTGTTATTACTTATTCAAACCACTACACTTGTCCTACATGTATATTAACATGATCACATCTATGGTTCTGTGGGCTGATGTATTGCCTCTGTCACATTGTTTTATCCTCTCATTCCCATGGGTTGAGATCCCCTGCATTTATTACCAATGGATCCATTATCACAATTCGCATGATAAATTATGGTCCGCATATATGACTGATGATTAGAGGTGTATTCTAAAGTAATGGACCCAGAGATAATGTAGGGGACCCAATCTCCATTCCCACAAGCCTTGAGAAGAAGGTATAAAAAAACAAAGAAGCTCTCTATTATGTCTACAGCATTCCTTGTATATGACTAGGCACATGGACCCACATCCACAGCTTGATAAAATTTGCTAGTTCATGAGAAAGGCACACAAGAGAATAATTGTTTTTAAATGTAAGGACATAAATAGAATGTTGCAACTTGCAGGCGTGACTAATCAAGATATTGAACACATAACATGGATGCTGTAAGCTGAGGAAAAACAACTGGGAAAATTTGATAGTAAAATTTGTAAATCATAAAATGTTTCCTCTGTAGCAGGAGAGGAAAGATGTTTCCTGTATTTTGGAGTATGGTAAATGAAGAATGTTACTCAGATGTGGTGCTTGGATATCAATTGAATGAAATGGTCCTTGTTATAAGGGTAGAATTACATTTTTCTTATTAATTGTAATAGATGGGTGATAATTTGATGCATGAGGCCGAAAAAGAAAGTTGTAGTAAAGTTGGGACGATTTGGACTTGAGCATCACTGCAAGATTCATTGGATGTCAAATTTGTAGGAATGTGTTAAGATCTAAGAAATAGCCATTCACTCTAAGGTTGATGGATTTTGTTAAATTTCTCTGACAACACATCTGACCAGTCAAATTTTTTTTTTTTTTTTTCTCAATGCAGCTTTACAGGTTGAGATACAGAATGGGAATCAGGAGAATGAGAAATTAATGAAGGATGTTGAAGACTTGAAGAGAACACTTTTTTCAACTATTAGTAATTGATGCTTATCCACTGTAAGTTTTGTTTGGTTCCCCCCCTCTTCCCCTACTTATAAGTTCTTTATAATGTGATGACTATTATATTGCCACTTTTAGGCTTTGATTTGCTGTATAAGCTATGTTTGATTAAGAATGTAATACTACATATGTTCAAAGTTAATTCATGATGTCTTGGTATATTTTCTTGACTAGCAGTTTAATTTCTTTTACATGAATTTTTGTGGGAAAACAAATTAGATGAAAATCTATATTTTGTATAATTGGAAACCCTGTTTCTAATTGAAAGTCCGTTCATGCTTATAATCCACTGGCTACTGTTTCAGTCTGCGTGGCTTGTAAACCTTACAGACTCCAGCCATTTTAAAGGAATTTTTAAGTATGTTCTTAAAAGCATTTGAACTCATTTTCTTATAATTGGTTCACAAATTTGTAGGTATCCTAGTACTTCTAAATAGAAAATTGTAATTAGTTAATAAGGTCATTTCTTTTACGTTTTCCAACATTTGTGGAAACCTAGATTTTCCTTTTCCTTTTAGGTATACACTTTCCTAATGGAGCAGTTATTTAAATCTGTCAAAAGGTAGTCAATTGTTGGGAGTAGCTAGTTTTTGAGGTTTCCTAATGACATCGAGGAAGGGAGGGCAGGTTGAATTGGTGACACAGGTATTAGATTTTTTTTTTTGGCCAAAACACAGGTATTAGATTAAACATTATATTATGACATGGATGGTTAGAAAAGTTCAGGGGGCTTTAATGTATCTATTAGATATGGTGCATATGCTATGTTCCTTCTAGGCACAAAATAAATTATCACAGATGCATGCATATTTGATATTTTGTTCAGATTCTTACAAGTTTTGATCTGATCTCTTAACTCAGTGGATGTCCATTTTCTTGAAATTTCCTGGCATCATGTGATTTCCTGAACCTCCTTACAACTAGCATACTGACTGTCTTGACTCATAGTGATCTTATCTTGCGATTTGAACAGCAGTAGTTCACATGTTTATGGACCTTTTGTCATTAAATTCTTATGAAAAGCTATCAATGTGTTAATGAGGCCATTGACTGTACTGAGAACTTGAGACTAGTAGTATACCATGCTTGATTTTAACTTGGACTCTTTTCGAAAATTTACCACTTCTTATTTAAAACCCATATAGGAAGAGGAGCTATCAAGGTAAAGCTTTTTTGCAGTGATGCAGAATTGAGCAATTGGTTATTTTGTCACATTGTAGGTAGAAAGACTAACTAGTCAAAGTTTTGACTTTACAAGGTTGTTGTATTATAGAGTACTGACTACGAAACTGTACTTAGAAAACGAGAGTTCCCTGAACTCTCTTCCAGGTATTGTGCTGTAAAAGTTTTTCATCCCTGTTCTGTTCTGGCAATCCCCAGATCCCATATGGGTGGGGGCCGGGCCGGATCCTTACTCAAATTTTGTTGCTACATTATCATCTAGTAGATCTTGGTTTTGTCACTTTCCACCAGGAAACGGGCTTTTTGATGAAGATTTTCAGTTTCTTAAGAACTTCAATTTGCTAGCGTGTAGTATAGGGCTTTTCTTTGAATGGGGTAGGGACAGGGAAACACAGTGAAAGATCATTATGCTAACTGTTCCCAGACTTAGATGACTCAAGCTTAATCTTGAGCATGCTTATAAAGTGGAAAGCTTCTTCCTCCACTTTATCTAACAACAATTATTGAATATGTCCACTGTGTGAGAACTTTGACCCACTTGCTGGCTAGCTAGGTTTTGTCAAGATTTTTGGAGTTTTGAATCCCCGATCTTTCTTTCTAATCTTGCACCTTAACAATAAGTGGTTTATTGCCTCCCATGTACTTAGGAAAGGAAAACTTCATTTTTTTGATGATTTGATATTTAATTCGGTTATCAATGTGAATTATAATTTCTTTATTTTGTCTTGGTTGGTGTCATTTCATTGCATAGAACTATTTACTTTTTATTTGAAATGATTGAACTTTTTAGTTAGAAAGGACTACAAAATGGAACTGTTGTAACTTGAATCAGTACTTGAGAAGTTTTGATTCTATTCCATTTTTAGGGGAGGAAACAGTGCATGTCTCTCTGGTACCCCAAAAGATGTAATCAATGAAGCAAAAGGGTTAAAAGGCAGTGGAAAGAGTTTTGGCTGTTTGGCTTTCCTCTAAAAGTCTACTAGAGTAGAAATTATTAGATAGGCCCGTCTTACTACGTCAGTCATTGTTCCAATCATTGAAAATATGCCGATTCAAAGATCACCTGATAATCAAAAGGTGCCGATTTACGGGATAAATTATAAAATTAATCTCTAAGTAAGCATATTTTCATCGATTGGAATCATAACTGATGTGATAGGCCGGACCTATCTAATAATTCCTCTCATTAGAGAGCGGAAATTGATGGGAAGCTTAGCTCCATCAGTTAAAGAAAAAAAAGAAAAGAAAAGAAAAAAGAAAACCAAAACCCAACAGAAATAGAGGTGATGGTTAAACAAAAGAGAGAATGTGGTTTAAAACCAGGTCATAAGCTTAGGTTGTCGTCCATGTCATAGACATTAGCCATGTCTGTCGTGTGAACTTCACGTGCATGGGTGACCCTCATCCGTACCATACAGCTATGTCTTTTCCTTCTATTTCTATGCAATGAATTGAACAAAAAAGCTCACACTCTGGATCCTCTTTTATAACCAGAAATATTACTAACAAAATATAGCAATAAAAATTATATATATTAGTAGTAAAACAAAGCTGGCTTCTTGGGTCTTATTAAAAAGACCAAGTTAAGTCAAGACATTATATCAATTAAAACATGTTTATTAACCCTGCCTCTCCTTTTCATTAAGCTTATTTTGGTATGAATTATAAGCTTTTAATAAGATTTGTATATTGAAGAATCGAGTTTTCTGATTCCAAATTTTGTGTCAATGATGAATTCAGGTGCAAGGATGGAGAGGGGAAGAGGGAACATGCTCTGGTTGCTGAATTATTTGCAAACAATGTAAGGCTAGAAACTAAAAACTCCCTTTTGTGGTTTTCCACCCTTTAAAAGTATAGTCCACACATGCCAAATAATACATGATCATGACATCTCAATTCTGCCATTCATATATATATATATATATATATATATATATAATTTTTTTTTTTTTCTATATTTTTGGCCGGAACTTGCTTTGAGTTGAGGTTCGTTCAGACTTGTGCCTTTATATATACTGGAAATTGGTAAAGAACGAAAGAAGTTTCAGTGATTTGAAGTTTTGAACACTGTAGCGTAAAAATAGCGATGAAAGAAGAAATGGGGCGAGAACTAAAATCAGGCAAAGTAGCTCATGTCGTTTTCTTGCCTTTTCCGGCGGAAGGCCATATCAAACCCATGCTCAAACTGGCGGAGCTTCTGAGTCAGGCCAAAGCCCAAGCCGGTGGCATCCAAATCCAAATCACCATCATAAACACTCAACACACCCACCAACGCCTCCTTGTCACCTCCAATCTTAAGGAATTCCAACAAACCCATCCCAATATTCAGTTCCTGACCTTCCCCGACGGTTTACCGCCGGAGCATCCACGCGTCGGCCGCGGTTTTAAAGAGTTTATATCCGCCCTGAAAACCGTCGCGCCGGCTCTCCGTGAGGTGTTTCTTTCGATGACGCTGCCGGCCACATGTTTTATAGCTGATATGATTATGTCTACTTCTGCTGTTGAAGTTGCCAACGAATTCCAGGTTCCCCTTTTGAGTTTACAGACGATGAACGCTTGCACCACCTGGATTGACCTTCATCTCCCCAAGTTTCTTGAAGAAGGGGAAATCCCAATTGAAAGTATGAACTTTTCATTTATATCTTGTTGTTAAATGAAAGTTTGATTAAATAATTATTAATTGTTTTGTTCTTCTTAATTACAGTTACAGATGAATCATGTTTGAACAAGCCAGTCACTCAAATTACCGGATTGGAGAACTTTAATTTCCTATACAGAGATTTACCAGGGTTTTGCAGGACTCAAGAAGTGGCCATGGAATTTTGCATCGGCGAATTCAAAGCGGCGTCTCAAGCATCTGCTTTAATAATCAACACATTCGAAGAGCTCGAATCCCCTATGATCTCAAAAATCAGCTCATTCTACTCCAAAATCTTCACCATCGGTCCATTGCATTGTCTGAATCTGAAAACCCAAACCGACGACGACGACTCCTCACATCGGTCTTCGGCCGACGGAATCCTCTCGAAAGAAGACAACAGTTGCTTGGAATGGCTCGATTCCCAACCATCTGGGTCGGTCATTTATGTCAGCTTTGGGACATGGGCAAGTCTCCCATCCCATGTGTTTTTCGAATTCTGGCATGGTTTAATCAATAGCGACAAACCATTTTTGTGGGTTGTTCGACCCAACTCGATTCATGTTACCGACGGTGTCAGAACCCCAAGTGAGGTCTTGGCGGAGCTTGAAGAAAAGAGCAAAGGGAAAGGACTAATTGTGAGTTGGGTTCCTCAAGAAAAGGTTTTAGCCCACCCAGCCGTCGGCGGATTCCTGACCCACACCGGATGGAACTCGACGCTGGAAAGTATTTACGCCGGAATTCCGATGATTTGTTGGCCCATTAAAGCTGACCAATTTGTCAACAGTAAATGTGTAGGCGATATCTGGAAGATTGGGTTTGATATGAAGGATAAATGTGATCGATCGATCATTGAGAAAATGGTGAGAGATTTGGTTGGGAATAAGAGGGAAGAAATAATGGAATCGGTGAATAAGTTTAGAGATCAGGCTCGGCAGAGTGTTATGGTGAATGGATCTTCGTACCGCAACTTGGAAAATTTGATTGATCATATTATCTCATTGGTTCCTTAATTTTGCCAGATTCTTGCTTTTTTTGGGTTATGTTTCTTTTTTCCCCACCCGATCCAATTGTTGAATAATGCCAATGGCTTGTTTTCAATTTTGTACTTGGTTTATTTTCAATTATCTGATTTAATTTTTTTTTTAGAAAAAATTACAATTTTTATTTATGAAAATGAAATTACAAAGATAATATTCATAATTACAATAAATTGAGAAGAATGCTCTTGTCTTAGATCTAGATCTAATTGATTTAATTGATTATAATTTGATTTAATTGTTAGTTACAAACTAATGTTGTTGTCATAATTTCACCAGAGAAGTAATATGCTTATAATCGATTCATTATATAAATCAACAGATGAGCAGAGACTATGGCATAACCAAATTTGATTATAACCTGCAAAAAATTATGTTTGTTGATAAATTAAAGGAATAAAATTTAGATTGCAGCCTTTTAACTCACGAAACTGCATAGGTTTAGTTTTATTGAATCAATTTTTTCATGAGAAAACTAAAACATCAAAGGAAAAAACAAAAACTGATATCATGTAAACTTATAATATCCCACATGGATCAATTAAATATCTAATCTAAGTCATTTTTATAAGAAATTTTATTAGAAGATACAATTGTTCGAAAGGACATCCCATTCTTTACAGATGGGTAGCTATAGTATAACTTGAACTTGATTATTACTTTACTCTTGTATGTATTGTCCCAGTTGGACACCCTATCTTCCAAGGATGGGTAGCAAAATCTACTTGATTAAATCTGAAGTTCTTACACACTATTATATCCTAATCTCGATGGCTAGGTAGCAATTATTTTTTCCCTCCTAGAAACAAAATAATATTTTTTTCCTCCAAGAAATATACAAAATAATATGGATAAAATAATAGGGATTGTGTGATGTTAGGTAGAAATAATTTTATTGTTTGTCAGCAGGGTAGTGAGTAGTGTTACATCATATATTTAGATATCCAATATATATAGTATTTCTGTATTTAGATATTCAAAGTTTCAAACTTTACTGGCCAAATAGCTAGAATTAATAAGTTAAGCAAGGATTCTATTCATTTGACATATCCTTTCCTTTCCTTTGAGAGCTAGCTAAAGACATTGATCCGTTGACTCCGCAACAACAACAGGGCAATGTGGTGTTCATCTCAACTCCACTTAACTCACAAAGAACAGAAATTCAAAGCATTCCTTTAGTTTTATAGAATCAATTCTTTTATGAGAAAAGAAAAGAGGAAAGTTAAAAATATAATATATAACTTAATCATATGAACGTACAAATATCCCAAATCGATTAATTAATTGTTTAAGTTAATGTTTATAAAAACCTCTATTACAACATATGATTGTTTAAAAGGGCACCCCATCCGTGGCCATAATACAACTTGAATTTGATTATTAGGCTACTCTTGCAAGCCTGGTGGGGCACCCTATTCTCCAGGAATGGATAGCAAAAAACATCTACTTGTTGATCTAGACCGGGATTTCTACTATATGCGTATGTCCTATCCTCCATGGCTAGGTAGCAATCTTTTTTGGTATATGAATAAAATTTAGATTGAAGCCTTTTAATTGATAAAGCAGAAAAATTAAAAGCATACCTTTAGTTTTATACTAGTAATTTGCCACGTGTTACGGGTTGAAATTTTGATTGAAACATATTTTAAGTTATATATTGTGCAATACAATGTCAATGTTAATTTTTGAAAAGATTAAAATTCTCACAAATTATTGAGAATAAATTAATCAAATTTTTATTTCATATTTTTTGAATTAAATTCTAATTAAATCGAAACAAGATTTAAATACTCGTAAAAACAAATCCTTAAATCCAATATGCCTGAGATTTGATTAGATAATATAAATATTTCAAGAAGTCTTGGTGTCAAAAATCATGCAAAACTGAGTTGGGGCCCAGAGCGCGTTTTTAGCGAAAAACCATAATAGTAAAAATGACCCGAAAGATTTTTCCTCAATTTCTTGCAAAAATAGTCATAAAATATATATCACTCAACGCAAAAAAGATTGACGGGCTTTTCACGCTTCTAATATCGTTTTTCTATTTTTTTTCGAATAAATTTCTAATTAAATCGAAACAAGCTTCAGATGCATGTAAAAACAAATCCTTAAATCCAATGTGGCTGAGCTTTGATTAGATGAATAAAGATATTTGAAGGAGTCTTGGCGCTAAAAATCATGCAAAATAGAGCCGTGGCCCCGAAACACATTTTTAGTCAAAAACCGTGATGGTTAGTACACAATTTCGACTAAAAACTGACCCGAAAAAATTTCTCAATTTTTTGCCACAATAGTCAGAAAAAATATATACATAATTCAACGCAATAAAAATTGACGGGCTTTTCACGCTTCTAATATCGTTTTTTCCATTTTTCCGAATTAATTTCTAATTAAATCGAAACAAGATTCAGATTGTTCGTAAAAACAAATCCTTAAATCCATTGTGGTTGAGAATTGGTTCGATAAATATAGACATTTCAAGGAGTCTTTGCGGCAAAAATCATGCAAAATTGAGCCGGGACTCCAAAACGCGTTTTTGGCCAAAAACCGTGATGGTTAGTACAGGATTTCAGCTAAAATTTTGCAAAAACTAACCCAAAAATTTTTTCCTCAATTTTTTCCCACAATACTCAGGAAAAATATATCATTCAACGCCAAAAAGATTGAAGGGCTTTTCACGCTTCTAATATCGTTTTTCCATATTTTTCTAAATTTATTTCTAATTAAATCGAAACAAGATTCAGATGCTCGTAAAAAAAAATTCTTAAATCCAATGTGACTGAGATTTGATTAAATGAATATAGATATTTCAAGGAGTCTTTATGCCAAAAACCATGCAAAACTGAGTCGAGGTCCCGAAACGCGTTTTTAGCCAAAAACCCTGATGATTAGTACATGATTTCGGCTAAAAACTTACTCGAAAATTTTTTTCTCAATTTTTTGTCACAATACTCATAAAAAATATATAATTCGACACCAAAAAGATTACAGGGTTTTTCACGCTTCTAATATCGTTTTTCCATATTTTCCCGAATTAATTTATAATTAAATCGAAATAAGATTCAGATGCTCGTAAAATCAAATCGTTAAATCGAATGTGGCTGGGATTTGCTTCGATGAAAATAGATATTTCAAGGAGTATTTACGCCAAAAATCATGCAAAACAGAGTCGGGGCCCTGGAACGCGTTTTTAGCCAAAAACCGTGATGAGTAAACGATTTCGCTACAATTTTGCAAAAACTGACCCGAAAAAGTTTTCCTTAATTCTTTGCCGCACTACTCATAAAAAATATATAATTCAACGCCAAAAAAATTGAAGGGTTTTTCACGCTTCTAATATCATTTTTCAATTTTTTTCGAATTTATTTCTAATTACATCGAAACAAGATTCAGATGCTCGTAAAAACAAATCCTTAAATCCAATTTGGCTGAGATTTGGTTACATGAATATAGATATTTCAAGGAGTCTGTATGCCAAAAACCATGCAAAACTGGGTCGAGGCCCCGAATCGCGTTTTTAGCCAAAAACAGTGATGGTTAGTACACGATTTCGGCTAAAAACTGACACGAAAATTTTTTTCTTAATTTTTCACCACATTATTAAAAAAATATAATTCAATGCCAATAAAATTCGAATTGCTTTTCACGCTTCCAATATCGTTTTTCCATTTATTTTCCAAATTAATTTCTATTTAAATCGAAACAACACAATTTCGGCAAAAATTTTGCAAAAATTGACCTAAAAGATATTTCCGCAATTTTTGGCTAAAATAGTCATAAAAAATATATAATTCGACATAAATAAAGATTGAAAGGCGTTTAACGCTTCTAATATTGTTTAATTTCTAATTAAATTGAAACAAAATTTAGATACTTGTAAAAACAAATCCTTAATGTGACTGAGATTTTGTTAGATGAATATAGATATTTCTAGGAGTCTTGGAACCAAAAATCATACAAAACTGAGCCGGGGCCCAGAACGCGTTTTTAGCCAAAAACCATGATAGTAAAAATGACCCGAAAGATTTTTCCTGAACATTTTGCAAAAATACTCATAAAATATATATAATTCAACGCAAAAAAGATTGACGGGCTTTTCACGCTTCTAATATCGTTTTTCCATCTTTTTTCCAAATTAATTTCTAATTAAATCGCAATAAGCTTCAGATGCACGTAAAAATAAATCCTTAAATCGAATGTGGCCGAGCATTGATTAGATGAATAAAAAAATTTCAAGGAGTCTTGGCGCCAAAAATCATGCAAAACAGAGCCGTGGCCCCGGAACATGTTTTTAGTCAAAAACCGTGATGGTTAGTACACAATTACGGCTAAAAACTGGCCCGAAAAGTTTTTCTCAATTTTTTGCCACATTAGTCAGAAAAAATATATATTTTAACGCCAGAAAAATTGACGGGCTTTTTACGCTTCTAATATCGTTTTTCCATTTTTCCGAATTAATTTCTAATTAAATCGAAACAAGATTCATATTGTTTGTAAAAACAAATCCTTATATCCAATGTCGTTGAGAATTGGTTCGATGAATATAGACATTTCAAGG
This sequence comes from Corchorus olitorius, assembly GCA_001974825.2. NCBI lineage: Eukaryota > Viridiplantae > Streptophyta > Magnoliopsida > Malvales > Malvaceae > Corchorus > Corchorus olitorius. The sequence goes on along the minus strand of AWUE01015990.1, from coordinate 1,389 downwards.
AGGCTTTACGGCAAAAATCATGCAAAATTGAGCCAGGGTTCCAAAATGCGTTTTTGGCCAAAAACCATGATGGTTAGTACACGATTTCGGCTTTACAAAAACTGACTCGAAAAGTTTTTCCTCAATTTTTTGCCACAATACTTAGAAAAAATATATCATTCAATGCCAAAAAGATTAATGGGCTTTTCACGCTTCTAATATAGTTTTCCGTTTTTTTTTCGAATTTATTTCTAATTAGATGCTTGAAAAGCCCTTCAATCTTTTTGGCGTTTAATTATATTTTTTTAAGTATTGTGGCCAAAAATTGAGGAAATATTTTTCGGGTCATTTTTTTGCAAATTTTTAGCCGAAATCGTGTACTAACCATCACGAATTTTAGCTAAAAACGCATTCCGGGGCCCCAGCTAAGTTTTGCTTGATTTTTGGCGCCCAAACTCCTTGAAACATATATATTTATCTAACCAAATCTCAGCCACGTTGGACTTAAGGATTTGTTTTTACGAGCATTTGAATCTTGGTTCGATTTAATTAGAAATTAATTCAGGAAAAAATGGGAAACGATATTAGATGCACGAAAAGCCCTTCAATCTTTTTGTCGTTAAATTATATATATTTATGAGAATTGTGGTCAAAATTTAAGGAAAAATTTTTTGGGTCATTTTTTGCAAATTTTTAGCTGAAATCGTGTACTATCCATCACGGTTTTTAGCTAAAAACGCGTTCCAGGGCCCCAGCTCAGTTTTACCTGATTTTGGCGCCCAAACTCCTTCAAACATATATATTTATCTAACCAAATCTCAGCCACGTTGGACTTAAGGATTTTCTTTTCGAGCATTTGAATCTTGTTTCGATTTAATTAGAAATTAATTCAGAAAAAAATGTAAAAACGATAATATATACTTGAAAATCCCTTCAATCTTTTTGGATTGAATTGCATATATTTTTATGAGAATTGTGGTCAAAAATTGAGGAAAAATTTTTTTGGTCATTTTTTTTTTGCAAAATTTTAGACGAAATCGTGTAATAACCATCACGGTTTTTACCTAAAAACGCATTATGGGGCCCCAGCTCAGTTTTGCTTGATTTTTGGCGCCCAAATTCCTTGAAACATATATATTTATCTAACCAAATAGCAGCCACGTTGGACTTAAGGATTTGTTTTTACGAGTATTTGAATCTTGGTTAGTTTTAATTAGAAATTAATTTAGGAAAAAATGGGAAAACGATATTAGCTGCTCGAAAAGCCCTTCAATCTTTTTGGCCTTGAAAATTATATATATTTATGAGAATTGTGGTCAAAAATTGAGTTCGGGTCATTTTTTGCAAAATTCTAGCCGAAATCGTGTACTAACCATCACGGTTTTTAGCTAAAAACACGTTCCAGGGTTC
>AWUE01015987.1:0-104042 GCA_001974825.2 Corchorus olitorius | reverse complement strand
ATTTTTTACAAAATTTCAGCTGAAATCGTCACCATGGTTTTGGCTAAAAACGGATTCCGGAGCCCCGGCTCAATTTTGCATGATTTTTGGTGCAAAGACTACTTGAAATATCTATATTCATCGAACCAAATCTCAGTCACATTGGATATAAGGATTTATTTTTACGTGCATCTGAATCTTGTTTTTATTTAATTAGAAATTAATTTAGGAAAAAATGGAAAATACGATATAAGATGCTCGAAAAGCCCTTCAATTTTTATGGTGTTGAATTATATAAATTTTTATGAGAATTGTGGTCAAAATTTGAGGAAAAATTTTTCGGGTCATTTTTTGCAAGTTTTTAGCCGAAATCGTATACTAACCATCACGGTTTTTAGCTAAAAACGCGTTCCGGGGCCCCAGCTCAGTTTTGCTTGATTTTTGGCGCCCAAACTCCTTGAAACATATATATTTATCTAACCAAATCTCAGCCACGTTGGACTTAAGGATTTGTTTTTACGAGCATTTGAATCTTGATTCGTTTTAATTAGAAATTAATTCAGGAAAAAATGGGAAAACGATATGAGATGCTCGAAAAGCCCTTCAATCTTTTTGGCGTTGAATTATATATATAATTTTGAGAATTGTGGTCAAAAATTGAGGAAAAAATTCTCGGATGTTTTTTTGCAAAATTTTAGCCTAAATCATGTACTAACCATCACAGTTTTTGTATAAAAACGTGTTCCGGGACTCCATCTCAGTTTTGCTTGATATTTGGTGCCCAATCTCCTTGAAACATATATAAACCAAATCTCAATCACATTCTATTTAAGGATTTTCTTTTCGAGCATTTGAATCTTGTTTCGATTTAATTAGAAATTAATTCAGAAAAAAATGCAAAACGAAATTATATGCTTGCAAATCCCTTCAATCTTTTTGGCGCTGAATTGCATATATTTTTATTGAATTGTGGTCAAAAATTGAGGAAAAATTTTTTTGGTCATTTTTTTGCAAAATTTTAGCCGAAATCGTGTAGTAACAATCACGATTTTTGACTAAAAAAGCGTTCCGGGCCCCGACTCAGTTTTACTTGATTTTGGCGTCCAGACTCCTTAAAATATCTATATTCATATAACCGAATCTCGGCTACATTGGATTTAATAATTTATTTTTACAAGCATCTGAATCTTGTTTCGATTTAATCAGAAATTAATTGAGAAAAATAGGAAAAGTGATATTAGATGCTTGAAACGCCCTTCAATCTTATTGGCGTTGAATTATATTTTTTTTTTAAGTATTGTGGCACAAAATTGAGGAAAAAATTTTCGGGTCATTTTTTACAAATTTTTAGTCGAAATCGTGTATTAACCATCACGGTTTTTAGCTAAAATCGCGTTCTGGGGCCCCAGCTCAGTTTTGCTTGATTTTTGGCACCCAAACTCCATGAAACATATATATTTATATATGCAAATCTCAGCAACGTTGGACTTAAGGATTTGTTTTTACGAGCATTTAAATCTTGGTTCGTTTTAATTAGAAATTAATTCAGGAAAAAATGGAAAAACGATATTAGATGCTCGAAAAGCCCTTCAATATTTTTGACGCTGAATTATATATATATATATTTATGAAAATTGTGGTCAAAAATTGAGGAAAAATTTTTCAGATTTTTTTTGTAAAATTTTTAGCCGAAATCATGTACTAACCATCACAATTTTTGTCTAAAAACGCGTTCCGGGACTCCATCTCAGTTTTGCTTGATTTTTGGTGCCCAAACTCCTTGAAACTATATATTCATTTAACCATATCTCAGTCACGTTGTATTTAAGGATTTTCTTTTCGAGTATTTGAATCTTGTTTCGATTTAATTAGAAATTAATTCAGGAAAAAATGGAAAAAACGATATTAGATGCTCGAAAAGCCCTTCAATTTTTATGGTGTTGAATTATGTATATTTTTATGAGAATTGTGGTCAAAATTTGAGGAAAAATTTTTCGGGTCATTTTTTGCAAATTTTTAGCCGAAATTGTGTACTAATTATCACAGTTTTTAGTTAAAAACGCGTTCCGGGGCCCCAGTTCAGTTTTGCTTGATCTTTGGCGCCCAAACTCCTTTAAACATATATATTTATCTAACCAAATCTCAGCCACGTTGGACTTAAGGATTTGTTTTTACGAGCATTTGAATCTTGGTTCGTTTTAATTAGAATTAATTCAGGAAAAAATTGAAAAACGATATTAGATGCTCGAAAAGCCCTTCAATCTTTTTGGCGTTGAATTAGATATATATTTATGAGAATTGTGGTTAAAAATTGAGGAAAAATTTTTCGGATGTTTTTTTGCAAAATTTTAGCCGAAATCATGTACATCACAGTTTTTGTCTAAAAACGCGTTCCGGGACTCGATCTCAGTTTTGCTTGATTTTTGGTGCCCAAACTCCTTGAAACAAATATATTCATTTAACCAAATCTCAGTCACGTTGTATTTAAGGATTTTCTTTTCGAGCATTTGAATCTTATTTCGATTTAATTAGAAATTAATTCAGGAAAAAATGGAAAAAACGATATTAGATGCTCGAAAAGCCCTTTAATTTTTATGGTGTTGAATTATATATATTTTTATGAGAATTGTGGTCAAAATTTGAGGAAAAATTTTTCGGGTCATTTTTTGCAAATTTTTAGCCGAAATTGTGTACTACCATCATGGTTTTTACCTAAAACGCGTTCCGGGGCCCCAACTCAGTTTTGCTTGATTTTTGGCGCCAAGACTCCTTCAAACATATATATATTTATCTAACCAAATCTCAGCCATGTTGGACTTAAGGATTTTCTTTTCGAGCATTTGAATCTTGTTTCGATTTAATTAGAAATTAATTCAGAAAAAAATGTAAAAACGATAATATATACTTGAAAATCCCTTCAATCTTTTTGGATTGAATTGCATATATTTTTATGAGAATTGTGGTCAAAAATTGAGGAAAAATTTTTCGGGTCATTTTTTTGCAAACTTTTAGCCAAAATCGTGTACGTTACGATTTTTGGCTAAAAATGCGTTCCGGGACCCGACTCAGTTTTGCTTGATTTTTGGCGCCCAGACTCCTTGGAATTTCTATATTCATACAACCAAATCTCGGCCACATTGGATTTAATAATTTGTTTTTATGAGCATCTGAATCATGTTTCGATTTAATCAGAAATTAATTTTGAAAATATAGTAAAATCGATATTAGATGCTTGAAAAGCCCTTCAATCATTTTGGCGTTGAATTATATATTTTTTCTGAGTATTCTGGCCAAAAATTGGGGAAAAATTTTTTGGTCATTTTTTGCAAAATTTTAGCCGAAATCGTGTACTAACCATCACGGTTTTTGCCTAAAAACGCGTTCGGGGGCCCCAGTTCAGTTTTGCTTGATTTTTGACACCCATTCTCCTTGATACATATTTATGCATCTAACCAAATCTCAAAAACGATGGATTTAGGGGTCGTTTGGCATCGTTTTCGTTTTTCTGTTTTTTGTTTTTGTTTCGTTTTCGTTTTGTTTTTGTTTAGCTGTCAATTTTTGAAAACAAAAACATGTTTGGATATACATTTTGGTTGTATGTTTTTAAATAAAAAAGTTTTAAGAAAATGGTTAAAAAGCATGTGAGTTACTGTTCAACATTGTGCTTCTGTGTTTTGAAAGTGTTTTGGAAAAACATGAAAACACAAAATTCTTGCTTCCACTTTTTTCCAAAACACTGCTTCTGTTTCCAAAATTTTTGAAAACAGAAACAGCCTGCCAAACATGTTTTCACTGTTTTGTTTCCAAAAACAGAAAATTGACAATAGAAAACAGGAAACGGAAACGATGCCAAACGAGCTCTTAAGGATTTGTTTTTACGAGCATATAAATCTTGTTTCTATTTAATTAGAAATCAATTCGGGAAAAAAATGGAAAAACGATATTAGATACGCGGAAAACCATTCAAATCTTTTTAGCATTGAATTATATATTTTTTATGAGTATTGTGGTTAAAAATTGAAGAAAAACTTTTCGGGTCATTTTTTGTAAAATTTTAGCAAAAATTGTGTACTAATAACCATCACGGTTTTTATCTAAAAACGCGTTACGGGGCCTCAACTCAGTTTTGCTTGATTTTTGGAACCCAGAGTCCATGAAATATCTATATTCATCTAACCAATACTCGGCCACATTGGATTTAAGGATTTGTTTTTACGAGCATCTACATCATGTTTCGATTTACTCAGAAATTAATTCAGAAAAAATAGGGAAAACAATATTAGATGCTCGAAATGCCCTTCAATCTTTTTGGCGTTGAATTATATATATTTTTATGATAATTGTGGTAAAAAATTGAGGAAATATTTTTCGGATCTTTTTTTGCAAATTTTTAGCCGAAATTGTATACTAACCATCACGGTTTTTAGCTAAAAACGCGTTCCGGGGCCCCGACTCGGTTTTGCTTGATTTTTGGCGCCCAGACTCCATGAAATATCTATATTCATCTAACTAAATCTCGGCCACATTGGATTTAAGGATTTATTTTTACGAGTATCTGAATCATGTTTCGATTTAATCAGAAATTAATTCTAGAAAAAGTAGGGAAAACGATATTAGATGCTCTAAAAGCCCTTCAATCTTTTTGGCATTGAATTATATATTTTTTCTGATTATTGTGACCAAAAATTGAGGAAAAAATTTTTGGGTCACTTTTTGCAAAATTTTAGCCGAAATCGTGTACTAACTAACCATCACGGTTTTTGGCTAAAAATGCATTCTGGGTCCCCGACTCAGTTTTTCTTGACTTTTTGCGCCTAGACTCCATGAAATATCTATATTCATCTAATAAAATCTCGGCCATATTGGATTTAAGGATTTGTTTTTACGAGCTTCTGTATCATGTTTTGATTTAATCAGAAATTAATTCAGAAAAAATAGGAAACGCGATATTAGATGCTTAAAAAGCCCTTCAATCTTTTTTGTTTTGAATTATATATTTTTTCTGATTATTGCGGCAAAAAATTGAGGAAAAATTTTTGGGGTCATTTTTTTGCTAAATTTAGCCGAAATCATGTACTAACCATCACGGTTTTTTACTAAAAATGCGTTCTGGGGCCCGGCCTCAGTTTTGCTTGATATTTGGCGCCTAGACTCGTTGAAATATCTATATGCATCTAACCAAATCTCAACCACGTAGGATTTAAGGATTTGTTTTTACGAGCATCTGAATAATGTTTCGATTTAATCAGAAATTAATTCAGAAAAAATAGGAAAAGCGATATTCGATGCGCTAAAAGCCCTTCAATTTTTTAATTGTTGATAGAAATTTTTAAAAGGATAATTATGTCTTTTTAATTGATTTTTTACTAAATTTAAGATCTACCAATTATTGTCTTGATCTGTGTAATATTCCTAATGTAATACTTAAAAAGGATAGGAGGGAGTAGTATTTATTTATTTATATTAAAAGTTTCAAACTTTACTGGCCAACAAGCTAGAATTAACTACTTTACTCACGAAAATCTTCTGATCTCCGTTTGTAGTGGAAAGCTTAAACGTACGAAGATCAAAAGATTTTTATCAAGCTCTTTATTGTTTGTCAGCAATCTAATTGTTTCAGTTTAATAATTCCAATGGCTTAATTTTTTTTCTAAGTATTTAATTGTTAGTTACAAACTAATGTTGTTGTAATAATTTCACCAGAGAAGTAATATGCTAACAGTCGATTCATTATTCTCCATAAATCAACTGATAAGCAGAGACTATGCCAAAACCAAATTTGATTATAATCTGCAAAAATTTATGTTTGTTAATAAATTAAAGGAATAAATTTTAGATTGCAGCCTTTTAACTCATGAAACAGAGAAATTAAAAGCATAGCTTTAGTTTTATAGAATCAATATTTCCATGAGAAAACTAACACAAAAGGTAAAAATGAAAATGAATATCATATACACGTATAATATCCCACATGGATCAATTAATTGTCTAAGTGAATCTTTATAAAAACCTCCATTACAAGATATAATTGCCCGAGAGGGTACCCCATCCTCTACAGATGGGTAGCTAATATACAACTCGATTTGAAGAATTTGATTACTCTTGCCCTGCATACCATTGCCAATCGGGCATCCATTTTCTATAGATGGGTAGCCAACATACTTCTTGATTTGAATAAACAACTTGACCTCGATGGCTAGGTAGCAATTTTTTTTCCTCCATTTTTTTTCCTCCTCAAAATATAGATAATAATTTTATTGTTTGTCAGCAGGGTAGTCACTAGTGTTACATCATATATTTAAATATTCAATACAATATACATTACATAATATTTAGATATTCAAAGTTTCAAACTTTACTGGCCAACTAGTAGCTAGAATTAATTAGTTAAGCAAGGATATTCATTTAATTAATTAGCATTGGAAAACCTTGTTTTGGTCACCGCCACCAACCTCCCTCCCGTCGATCCCCCTTTAACTGATGACTACCAAACTTCCTTGGGTTACATGTGCCTTCTCATAACTAAGCACGACCTTCATGATAAAAACGCCATAGCTAATTATCTCATCAACTCCTGTGCTGATACAGAGTCGAGAGTTGCTGCCTTGTTTGTTGACATGTTTAGTACATCTATGATCGATGTGGCAAAACGAGTTAGTCATCCCTTGCTTGCTATTTTTATTTTGCTTCCCCTGTTATCATTATATATATGTTTCGGCAGAAAAGCAGAGATTATGGCAAAACCAAATTTGATAATAATCTGCAGTAATTTATGTCTATTAGTAATAGATTAAAGGAATAAAATATAGATTGAAGCCTCTTAACTCACAAAGCAGAGAAATTCAAAGCATACCTTTAGTTTTATAGAATCAATTCTTCTATGAGAAAAGAAAAGACGAAAGTTAAAAACGATATAATAACTTAAATCATATGAACATATAAATATCCCACATCGATTAATTAATTGTTTAACTTAATGTTTATAAACACCTCCAGTACAACATATGATTGTCCAAAAGAGCACCTATCTTCTACGGATGGGTAGCCATAATACAACTTAGATTTGATTATCAAGCTACTCTCGCATGCCCGGTGAGATACCCCCCATTCTCCACGAATGGATAGCCAATAACTACTTTGTTGATTTAGATCCTTATATACGTGGATGTCCTATCCTCCATGGCTAGGTAGCAATCTTTTTTTTCCCCTTTTTTCCCTTCATTACAAGATACAATTGCCCCAATTGCCCGAAAGGGCACCCCAGATCAGATCCTCTAGATGGGTAGTCAAAATACAATTTGGATTTGATGATTACTCTTGCACCCCATTCGTGGAAAACAACCTGATCTAATCTGCAAATTCTATATCCTATCTTGCATCCATGGCTAGGTAGCAATTTTCTTCAAGCTCTTTATTTGTTTCAATTCAACTCTATATATGTAGTAGTTAAGTGTAGTCAGTAGTGTTACCTCATATATATTTAGATATTCAAAGTTTCAACCTTTACTGGCCAACTAGCTATAATTAAATTACTAAAATTAATTAATGATTTCAAAGAGAACTTTTGACCATGGATAGTTCTTATATATATATATATATATATATATATATATACTACCATCTCTTATAAGTCTATTCTCTTGTTTGAAATTAGATTACAATATAAGCAAAATTTGTGATTGGTGATTGCTGATTAATAAATGCACACATATTTGTCCAAAAAAATAGCTTTATGCCATGTGTAATAGAATTAAGTGGGCAACCGATTTCTATTTAGCATGTGTAATAAAATTAAGAGACGTTTGGTTCAACCTTGGTGAGTAATTGTTATAATAAGATTGGGGAAGTGATGTACTTTTTGTTTGGTTATACTAAACCATGTCTTAGATGAATGTTTGTTTTGTATGAGTGAATATGATATTACCAAAATAAAGGGTTAGTAATTGTCCTCTCATTCTAAAAAAAATAATTATATAATGGTAATTTATAATTATAATATAATATATAATTTAAATCAAAGAAAGCAGCTGCAGCAACCAAGCCACACAAAATTAAATTGTTCCCCTAGAATTTTTACCTTAGCTACTTAGAAGAAATCAAAGAGGAAAAGCGAAGAAGAAATATGATACCCATTATTCTTGTTATGGAAAACTCTTCATGGTTAATGCTACATGAATTGTTCTATTTTTAATTTTCTAAATCCATGTAGCATTCCCACATCGATTAATTAATTGTTTTGAGTTAATATTTATAAAAACCTTCATTACAACATATGATTGCCCAAAAGGGCACCCCATTCTCCATGGATAGATAGCCATAATACAACTTGGATTTGTTTATCATGCTATTCTTGCATGCCCGATGGGGTACCCCATTCTCCACAAATAGGTAGCAAAAAACTACTTGTTAATCTAGATCGGAATTCTACTAAGTGTGTATGCCCTATCCTCCCTGGCTAGGTAGCAATTTTTTTGTTTTTTGTTTTTCCCTCTTAGAAGTATACAAAATAATGTATCCGGAGAATTAATATGATAACAATCAAAATATTTTCATCAATCCTTAGTAGAGAATTAATATGATAACAATCTAATTCATTATATAATTCGGTAGAAAGAAATAGACTATGGCGAAACCAAAATTGATAATAATCTACAAAAATTTATGTTTAATAATGATAGATTAAAGGAATAAAATTTAGATTGAAGCCTTTTAATTGACAAAGCATAAAAATTAAAAGCATACCTTTAGTTTTATATTAGAATCAATTTTTCCATGAGAAAAGTAAAACACAAAAGGTACAATTGAAAACAACTTAATCATGTAAAGGTATAAACATCCCACATCGATTAATTAATAGTTTAAGTTAATGTTTATAAAAACCTCCATTACAAGACACAATTGCCCGAAAGGGTACCCCATCCTCTACAGATGGGTAGCCATAACTCAACTTGGATCTGATTATTACTCTACTCTTGCATGCCCGGTTGGGCGCGTTCTACTATATGCGTAGGTAGCGATCTTTTTTGGTTTTTTTTCCCTCCTAGAAATATACAAAATAATGTATCAAAAAATTTTAATTGGTTCCTTAGCAGAGAATTAATTTTCGTCAATCCTTATCTCATTGGTTCCTTAATTTTGCCAGATTCTTGCTTTTTTGGACTATGTTTTCTTTTTCCACCCGATCCAATTGTTGAATAATGCCAATGGCTTTGTTTTCGATTTTGTTTTTGTATTGGTTTATTAATTATCTTATTTAATTAATTGTTAGTTACAAACTAATGTTGTTGTAACAATTTCACCATAGAAGTAATATGCTAATAATCGATTCATTATATAAATCAACAGATAAGAAGAGCCTATGGCATAACCAAATTTAAATTATAATCTGCAAAAAATTGTGTTTGTTAATAAATTAAAGGAATAAAATTTAGATTGCAGCCTTTTAACTCACGAAACGGCATAGCTTTAGTTCTATAGAATCAATTTTTTCATGAGAAAACTAAAACATAAAAGGTAAAAACAAAAACTATAATATCATGTAAACTTATATATAGAATTAAAAGCATACCTCCAGTTTTTATATAGAATCAATTTTTCCATGAGAAAAGTAAAACACAAAAGGTATAATCAAAAACAATTTAATTATGTAAAGGTATAAATATCTTTCATCGATTAAATAATAGTTTAAGTTAATGTTTATAAGAACCTCTATTACAAGATATGATTGCCCAGAAGGGCACCCTATCCTCTACAGATGGGTAGCCATAATACAATTTGGATTTGATTATCAAGCTACTCTTGCATGTCCGAACTGGCACTACATTCTCCACGAATGGGTAGTCCAATAACTATTTTGTTGGTCTAGATTCGGATATGCACGGATGTCCTAACCTCCAGTAGCAATCTTTTTTTCCCTTCCCAAAATACAATTTGGATTTGATGATTACTCTTGCACCCTATTCTGGTCTAATCTGCATGAATTCTATCTCCTATCTTCCATGGCTAGGTAGCAATTTTCTTTTTCTTCAAGCTCTTTATTTGTTTCAATTCAACTCTATGTAGTAGTTAAGTGTAATCAGTAGTGTTACCTCATATATTTAGATATTCAAAGTTCCAAACTTTACTGGCCAAAATAAATTAATTATTTCAAAGAGAACTTTTGACCATGGATTAGTTCTTAATACATATATATATATATATATATATTTATATATATATATACAACCATCGCTTACAAGTCTATTCTCTTGTTTGAAATTAGATTACAATATAAGCAAAATTTGTGGGCATTCAAAGATAGATAAATGAATAAATACATAAATAAATATATATTATATATTATAATAATAATAATAATAATAATAAAAAAAGAGCATCCGAATGCGTGCCAATGGCAATGTGACAATGTGATAAAATCCAAGGATCCTATTCATTTGACATCTTCACGTTTCCTCTAAAAGAGCTAGAGCTAAAGACATCGATCCGTTGACTCTGCAACAACAACAACAGCGCAATGAACAAGTTCCATGTGGTGTTCATCTCAACTCCAGGCAGCATTGGAAACCTTGTTCCAACTGTCGAATTCGCCCGTCACCTCACCAATCATGACCCTCGATTCCTCGCCACTATACTCATGATCGACATGTCCGAACGACCCTTGGTCACCTCCTATATCCAATCCTGTGAATCCACCGCAACCAACATCAATTTCATCAATCTCCCTCCCGTCGATCCCCCTTCAACTCATGACTACCAAACTTCCTTGGGTTACATGTGTCTTCTCGTAACTAAACACGAACTTCATGTTAAAAACGCCATAGCTAATCTCATCACTTCTTGCGCTGAAACAGAGTCCAGAGTTGTTGGCTTTTTTGTTGACATGTTTTGTACATCTATGATCGATGTCGCAAACGAATTAAACATCCCTTGCTATCTTTATTTTGCTTCTCCGGTTAGCTTTTTGGGGTTCATGCTTTATTTTCCAACTCTAGATGAAACCAAATTCGCCACCCAGTTTATTGACTCCGAAAATGGATTAATGGTCCCCAAAGAGTCAAACTATGAGTTAATCATTCCCGGATTTGCTAATCCCTTACCTCCATTAGTTTTGCCAAACAGAGTCTTATACAGAAAACAGGAAGGCTATTTCTGGTTTCTGAACCATGCACGAAGGTACAAGGAAACCAAGGGGATAGTTGTGAACACGTTTAGAGAGCTGGAATCGTATGCAATCGACTCTGTTTCTGTTTCTAATGGGAATTGGCCTCCCATCTATCCGATCGGTCCAGTTATTGATCATGTAGGATCGGCCCAGTGGCATCCGGTTGAAACTGAAAGGATAATGAAATGGCTGGATGAGCAACCGCCTTCGTCAGTGGTGTTCTTGTGTTTCGGAAGCATGGGAAGCCTCAGTGCGGTGCAGTTGAGGGAAATAGCAGTGGGGTTGGAACGGAGCGGATTTCGGTTCTTGTGGTCAATACGGGAGCCTCCCAAAAGGGCATTGGACCTTCCAGGGGAATGTGCTGACGTGGAGGGAATATTGCCTTCAGGATTCGTTGAACGAAGCCGAAGGGCAGGAATTGGGTTGGTTTGTGGATGGGTCCCTCAAGCAATCATATTAGGCCACAAAGCAATAGGAGGGTTCGTCTCACATTGTGGATGGAATTCCATATTGGAGAGTATTTGGCATGGTGTTCCAATTGCCACGTGGCCACTCTATGCAGAGCAGCAAATGAATGCTTTTCAACTGGTTAAGGAGCTTGGATTGGGTGTGGAAATCAGGTTGGATTACAGGGAAGGCGGCGATTTGGTGTCTCCGGCGGAGTTAGAGAGAGCGCTGCGGCGTTTGATGGAGGGCGATGTCGAGGTGAGGAGGAAGTTCCTGGAAATGAAAGAGAAGAGTAGGATGGCTCTCATGCCAAATGGTTCATCATACAAAGCACTGGCCTCTTTGATTGAGGAGTTAACGGCATAGATTATTATTATAAGACAAAAACTTGTCAATTTGCTATCGTCATACATAAAATAAAAATACAATTAATGTATGAATATGAATAATAAGGCCATTGTTAACCAGTTGCTGAGTATGTTGTCAAAAAAAAAAAAAAAACCAGTTGCTGAGTAAATGAAAGATTATTCCTGAAATTATGCTCAATGCATATTTTTTGTTTTTTTTTAAGAAATGATTTAGTAGAAAATATAAAGAGGCTGCAGCCATACTCCCAATAATTCCATATTACGGCACATAGACATAGGTCTTCAGATTGGAGACACATCTGATCTGATCTACCAAAGCACTTATAAAATTAGAAATGGAATTATCAATTTACAAATTACAAGCACAAAGATCATTCTAAATTATAGCTTTAACCCTTCACTTGCCAAGAATGAAACACAAAGTTCAAACTCTGAAGCAAAAATCAAGGCTCGTTAGATTACAATATAATCTAAACTAGGAAATGGGTTTCCTTTTTCTTTCGGTTTTGCTCAGTCAAAATAATATGGTTAAAGTAGAAAATGTTTGGCAAAATCTGACAATTTCAGAAATGATTGAGGGACCAATATGTCACATAATCTTTGTCATAAAGCAGGATGTGGATCTCTGTCAAAGCATGATAAGGAATTTACCATTTCCAACCATCCAAGATGATACGTGCTTTGGAGCCAAGGCAACATCATGGAGAAACATTATGCAGAACAATCATCTGAATTTGCCGATTTCCATCTTCTTCTTGATCTTTCTTTGACCATGATAAACAAATGAGTCAACAATACCCGCAACTGTGAAGATACCTAGAAGAAAAGTAATACCATCTTTGTCACTTGAAGCTAACAGTGAAGATAAGTAAAGAAACAAAAGTCAAGATCCGGAACTTTTAGCTGATCCACACTCAACTATCACTTCATTCAAAGAATTCGCGGTATTTGGTAAAATATTAATCCATGTTGATTCATGATTTTTAAGCAAATATTGTCATCTTTAATCACCAATGTCAAATGATACCAAACATGCTACCAGGGTAATTTTTTGGGGAGAGAGACGATAGTATAGGGGTGGATTCTATCCACACAGGAAAATATAAGAGAGCCAACAATGATAATACCTCCAATTACTGCACATATATTGGTGACAAAGTGCAAAAATGAAATGTGTTCCTCCTTAAAAGTAACCTGCACATGGCAAAAAAAAAAAAGCAATGTCACCCTTTTCTTTTTTTGGAGAAGGGGAATGCAAGCAATATGTTAATACTTAAGATCATAGCAATTCAGATAAATAGCTTCTCTTTATTACTTTTGACTGAAATACACCTTTGATCACTGTTGAAATATATGGGCTCCACAATTCATAGTTTGTTTCTACAGAAATGCATGATGGTGATAGGTGCACTGAGAGTAATTGATGGGTAGCAAAATCATTAAATGATGGCCACTTTGAAGCATTAGCAGACAAAACATATAAGACTTTCTAATAGATGTAGAATATTATGTTTAAATCAAGTTTTCTGCTTCGTAAAGGAGAAAAGGGTCAAAGGCAGGTTGGGGGCTGAGTCCCTAAGAGAATTTCGTATCACAAAGACTGATGAAAGATTGATCTCATTGGCATAAAATAGATCTTATATATTCTAATTTTTACAAATAAATTGCAAATATAACAGAACCATTAGCAATGAAAGAAATAAAACTTAGAACAATGCACAAATGCAACATGGAGAGAAATGTAATAACTAACCATATTACCATAAAACTAAACAAATGATATCTGATTAGATTGGAAGGTCCAAGAACCCACCTTGATTGGAGAGAAGTCATAGATGAAGAAAACTCCAGGATGAGAGTTTGGGTGGATGAACTCCAAATTCTTAAAATGCTGTGTCACGGAATACTGTGCAATAGGAATGCTAGCACAAATCAGAACATGATGCAATACACATGGTAAAACAAGTGATTCTCATTCTCAATGCGCCAACAACAATCAAGAAGTACCTGGTTTGAGTGAACAGTGCGGCCTCTGATGTCTTTGTATATTGTAGGCACCACCTGCAAAATTAAATAAGATATAAATTTGGAAGCCCACAAGTAGGCAATCGTGCAGAACTTAAACCGTAGATGTATACTGTGCACTTGGAAAGGGACAGAGAAAGGGGTTAAGAATCCACATAACTGATCATCCAAATTTATTTATTCATTTCAAAGAAACAGAGATAGTGATTACAATAAGTTTTAGGTGAAGTTCCAATTATTATGAACATAAAAATAAATTTCCTTGACCCACTACCAATACGGGCAAAAAATTGAAAGTTACAATCACACAACATTTATCTATCATCACTAAAAGAGCTAAGAGAAAAGAATACTGATAGCTATTTTACACAACCCACCTTTATGAAATACTGGTACACGCCATTTTGGGTTTCATGTGTCCATTGTGCCCTGAAATAGCAATATTTGAGAATTTCAGTATTTTGTTTCTCTTTTATGATAAGAAAGAAGATGATGCCAAAAATAATGGTTGAGTTATTAAAGAGACTGACTAGGCATGAAGAAAAGAAAAACCACATTACCCATCAAGAGGATTTACCACACCAGGGAAGTATTCACCAAAAGCTAACCGATTAATTTTGTGACTTATCTGCATAGTACACAAGTAAGAAACATCATTACTACTTGAAAATCATGTCAAAAGTATAGCACAAAAATATATCAACCTCCTGTAAGAAATTTATCAAGAAAGAAAAAAAAACACTTTAAATACAAAGATAGGCCTTACATTATAACTATCCTTCTGGAAAGCCAGCAAGTCATCAAGAAATATCGTTGTCTGATGAAAGCTTTTCCCTGGTGCAAAATGAAAATTTCCAGCAACCTTATTAACTTGAAGAGATCCATGAATATTGCATCCTTCACCATCCTCATCTTTTATCCTTTGGAAGAAGCCTTCTCTTTTGCACTGGAGAACAAAATAAATAGATCGTAAAAAAAGCAGGGATAAAAAAGGCCAAAGTAAGATTTGTTTTCCTAAGCTACGTACAAGGGATGAAAGTTTTACAAAATATGTGAATCAAATTAAATCTTAGCACATTCAGAATACAAATATCTAGCAATGCCAAGAAAACACTTGAAAAAAGAACTTGCAAAGAAACCTGGTCAATTAAGTCGGCATTAGTCATCGCCCACCCTTTTCTCCGATATGCCTCGCGAACCTCTTCACATGAGTTACAACAATCATCATCTGACTACACCACAGAGAGGAAAAAAAGGAAAAACCTTTCATAAATGGTATACCCGAAAAATCAAATAATTAGCTAAGAATGTTAGAAAGTTGAGCCCAATAATCGTTGCTTCCATCCAACATGTAAACAACTATGAACCCAAAGCTCTCTACTCTTAGCTATTCACACATTGTTGCGTAGAAGATTAAGGGGAAAATGCCAACATCCAAAGTATACTTTTCCTCGTTATGGTTTGCAGAATACATCCACTTTCTTAAAGAAGTAAAAACACTAACAAGAAGAATCAGGGTTGTCTTCAGCATGGAACTTTGTAGTTTTTATAAGGTTTTGGTCTCCATTCAGAAGACGCATAATCGTTTTTAGCCAAGAAAAATTATACAGGGATAAGTGAGAAATTAATCACAATGAACTAAACCAAGCCTGATAAATATCATGAACAAATTTCCTGGTTTTTAAGCCAAGAAGTTTTTTTTCTGAAATATTTCAAGAAAATTTTACAAGCCAAACTAGTAAACAACTTTCATATACTTGTTAGCGCAAAGAAGGTGTTATTCAGCATGCTTTAAAAATCAAATTAATATACATAATTATATATGGGGCTCCAGTTATAATCATACCTGTTCTGCACCAAAACATGAGCCACAATATGTCTCATTATGTTCAAGCCTGCCACCATGCCTCTGCAGAGGTTTCTCAATCTAGGAAAAAAAGAAAAGAAAGAAAGAAAGAAAGAAAATTAAGTAAAAAGAAGAAGCTAAATAGAGGTAACAACATTAACCAAAAAAAAGAGGAAGACTATTCAAATGGTAATACCAACCATGCCAGTATGTCACTGATTTAAGGTGAAGGGGGTTACAACTTACAACGTCTCAATAAATTCAGACAATACAGAAATCGCACACCTGCACCAGGGTCCTTGATACAAATGTGTGCCCATGACAAGTTGTAACTCCAATTATTAGTTATTGCCAGTTAAACACTCAAATTAGTTATAGAGCCTAGAAGCTGAGCAATCTACCCTATCTGCTTAAACTGATCAACCCACAGAAATAGTCTTGAAACCTTATCTCCTTTTTCACAGTGTCACGTTTCTTTAATCAACAATTACCTCTAAACTTCAACTTTTCAGGAACCTTCAAGAAAACCAAAAGTTCTGAATACCATCTTCTCAATTGGAAACTATGAACCATCACTTTTAATGCACTCACTAGTCACTACAAAACAACTTTTGATACATTTTCTCTAAAACTGAACTCTATAAAGAGATGCAATAGATCTTAAAACCTTACTAAAAACAACGATTGATGATCCCTTCAAACAGATCCTCCTCTTATCACAAGTGGAAACATATTACAAATAAAATAAACAGTACATGGATATTTCCCCTTTTGGATCTTCTCATATCTAATTATAAGTTAAATGACACAACAGATTAAGAAATGCTCTTTCATGGGGGAATACTGGTGCTAATCAACACAGACCACATCTTCATGAGCTTAAAATTTGACATGAATTGAAAAGGGATGGAAGGGGGGGAAAAGAAAGAAAGAGAAAGAAAACAACACAAAACATCGCACAGTATCAAGAAGAATGAACAGGTTGATGATTATTGGACTTTCTTTGAAGTAAGACTATCAATTTTAGAATTCTGTGAAATTTCCAACTTCCCAAACAAACAAAATTGCCTATAGGTGCAATATGGTAAGCAAAAACCCAATTTGATAGTCAATTGCATTTGGCCTAAAGAAGAATTTTACTTAATTTGTATCATATTCTTTACCTGTAACTTTATTAGGATACATGGCATCTTTCTTTGATCTCCATCCTTATATCTTTCTTATCCTCTTTAATGACAGATCTATGTACTTAGGGATACTTTGTTCCTTAATCTAGCCAATTTTTCCTTACTCTTCTCACCATCATCCCTGAATCACAGAAAACATTATTCAAAGAAGACACTACCATCTTGGCTCCCTGCTTAATACTTTATATCTTTCACTTGTTTTTGCCCAGTACATTGCCTAACTTGTAAAATGTCCTTCTAAATACATAGTATGTCAGTTCATGGTTTGTATAGGCCACGATAGAAGTTTAGTAAAAGAAAATCATCCTTCAAAATCAAGATGAGCAATAACACATGTGAGAAGAAGAGCTAGAGAATTATCTTTCAAGTACCTTTGGTGCTCCAATACCATCCTGCCTGGATTCTATCACATCACCATGAGCATTGATTCTTTTCTTAATTATATCATGTTTCTGCGCATAAGATTGAAGGTTACAAATGAAAGCACACATAAAATTTGTGATAACCTGATTCAAAGTAGTAAAACAAACCAAACAATGAGATATGTTCATATAAGCATCTGCTACAGGGAACATACTATGTTGAAATGTTGCTCGCCACTAATATCCATTGCGTCAAGACTAAGTAACGTACATGGAATTGCAGGAAATGTGACATCAAACTGCATGTCCAAACAGAAATGGGGTGTGTCATCATCAAATAAAGCAAGAGTGACTGCTTTACAAATATGATAAATCAACAATGAGAACCATACACAATAGTAACATAAAAGGCTCTAACACTTGTTAAATGCTTAAACATGAATAGAAGAATAAGAATCACCCTTTTAAAAGATGAACAAAACATAAACATACGAAGCAACATTGAAATCCTGCATCACACTTGATTTTTGATTAAAGTGAAGTTGAAGGAGAGATGATTACATTTATATGTAGGTGTTCTCCTCTTGATGTATCCACCAATAGCTTTGTCTCAGTAACAGTATGCAAATATAATCCTGCCAAAAAAAAATCCACAAAACAATAGTGATAAGAATCCTAACTCCATATCTAAACAATAACAAAAATGATTCTAACGGCAGAAAACGTCTAGAACTAAAATTTCATTATGAACATTATAAGGTTGTTAACTTCCATCCAGCTGCTTATAAACATTAAGACCTTCTAAGTTATCTCTTGGAAGTTAGATACAACAATGTACCATTAAAAAATATATCTCTGTATGAGACCAAATTAAAAGAGTGCACATCAACCTCAATGATCTCACATCTCAAGGGTATTATTATAATAAATTGGATTCATAATTTTCATAGAAAACCCAAAAATCTAAAATCTATATTAAAATCTGCAGAGATGAAAATGAAAAAGATCGAGTACGGGCTTACTGAATTCAGAGAAGAAGAGGAAGAGTATGGTAAGGGAGGAGACAAGGGTGATAATGCCACCGGAGAGTGTACGATTATAGAAATCTTCATTGACTTTTGGGTAAGCGTCCAAATTCCGTAGCTTATTAAATATATTCTCCATGGAAACCCCCAACCTTACCTTACACCACCGGCGCTGGCGCTGCAAAATTTATCAAGAGAAATGAAAAGCAAAAGTAAGGCACCAAATTCCGAAACCCTTTCAAAGGATAGGATGAAGAAAACTTGTTTAGCTTATCCTTGTTGGTGCTTTTATTAGAAAAAAAAATTGAAAAAAAGGAAGATTTTTCGAAGACGATTCTTACGAGGAGAGAAAGGGGAGGAGACAGAAAGAGGAAGAAAATCTGGAGAATGAGAAGGAAGACCCTAGGCCCAGCAGGTGAAAGAAAGGCAAAGGCCGGAAGGTCTCTCAATTTACATTTACATTTACATAATTGGACATGTGATGAAATGATGATCTGTTATGTTCCACATTAAAATGGGTCAAAGTCAAACATGGTGTCTTAAAATGTCAAACTCTTTTTTGTTTCTTTGTTTCTTTTCTTTTCTTTTTTTTGGTTTTACATGAGAAAAATCTCAAATTCTTTTATTTACCCTCCATTTGGAAATTATACCATATACATTGATAATAGGTTTAACAGGCTGCACAAGTATATGGTTAAAAAAATTGATTCTAGTGTGAAGTCTAAAAACTCCACTAATAGTGTCTCAAATAATTATCCACACTAATTTTACAATTTTCATCGGCAATGTATAACAATAATTTTGTTATTTTTGTATTTTATTCTAATGGTGTTTCTATTAGATGAATGAATCACTCTTGTCATGTCACTCATGGTCCTAATTTTATATAAAATTAAAACATGAATTTAGTTATGAGTTTAACCCTAACTTAAAAATGCAGGACAAAATAATAGTATTGGAATTTAAGATATTATTATTGGATATATGATTTTAATAATTGTAGGAAAATTCTTGATTTAATATAATTTTATTGGTTGAAATCATAACTATACAGACTAGTTTAAGTACTGTACAAATGAGTCTATAATAACGGTTTGAACGGAAGTGCTAAATGAAAATAATGGTGACGATGAGATTAAAATGTAAAATTACCATTAAAGGTATGATTATAATTTTCTTTTTTTGCCTATATAAAAAAAGAATGAGGGTTAATTGAGGGATAAAATCCCAATTGGTGTCCACGGAGCTTTCTCCAATTGAAAAGCTCCGTTTCAACATAGTACCAATTGACCACAGGCCAACTGATCTCAACTGGTGAACACATTTAAGGCACCATTTAGCACTGTCCAGTGCGTTTTTATGCCAAAACACACCAAACCGGTGAAAAACACAGAGAAAAAGAGGAACGCGGTGAAAAACAAAAAAAAGTGCAATATTGGATGGGGATTGTATTGGTTGGAGTATTGGACCGGAGCCGGACTGGTCTTGTCTTTTCCAAAATTGGAACTTCAAAAAGTCTCAAGTTCTAATCACTACAGTATCTTTTTTCCTTTTATCTTTTTTCCAAAACTCGAAACATCGAACAAGAAGTCTCAAGTTCTAACTGGAATGTTTAGGGACTGCACCACATTCCCCTCTAATATTTTTGACCAGTAATTGAGGTGGAAACTGTAACGACCCCACTAACCCCACCGGTAATATAAGATTCTCGAACTAAACGAGGAAATTGGGCAAGAACAAGAATTGGAGGGAAAAGAAAGACAGAGCAAAGCCAAAGCTGAGAGTAGGAGCGAAGGCAATGCCGGTCGCAAAACCAGAATCGTGTGATTCGAGGGTGATTGCTCATGTCGACATGGACTGCTTCTATGTTCAAGGTTTTAACTCCGTTTTCCCTAAACTATATTATTACTACATTGGTATTTATGTCTTTTTTATTTAATTGTTTTTCATGTTACTTAGGTTTCCGACCAATTCTATATTGTCCATTTCGTTTTATTCTGTTCCAATTTCCCAAAATTTTTGTAAATTTTAGTTACACAAGTGGAGAAATGAAAGCCAGTTCACTTTACATTTTTGTTTTTATTCTGCGTTGTTCGGTTCTAGACTATTAGTAATTATGCATTCTTGTTCATCAAATTGTTATTACTTTCTTTATTATGATCAGGACATAAATGCCAAACATGGTTTCTTACCCTTAAATAAAGGAAAAAAGACATTCTTTTAATTTAACAATTTGATAGGAATGCTAAATTTTATATTAAATTTGAAACATTTTGATTTAACAAAGGAAGAAGAAGAAGAATGTTTATTGCATTTTTACTCCCTCCCTGACAATGTGATACACTTTCTCTCTAGAATTATCCAATCAGTTATGGCCTAGATCCTTCACTTCTGGCTTAACTTAGTTTTCTACATTTCTCTCTGTAGTTGAACAAAGAAACCAACCGCATTTACGGGGTTTACCTACTGCAGTTGTACAATACAATGAATGGAGAGGAGGGGCTTTAATTGCAGTCAGCTATGAGGCGCGTAAATTTGGGGTGAAACGGTAATTATTATTAGGTTTTCAATTGATTGATCAATAATTTCTTATTTTTCCATTTTCTATCTTTTTCTGATGGGGGATTTTCAGCTCAATGCGCGGTGAGGAAGCAAAGGAGGTGTGCCCCCAAATTCAGCTGGTCCAAGTACCAGTAGCCCGTGGTAAAGCTGATTTGAATGGATACAGAAATGCAGGCTCGGAGGTGTATGGGATTTGAAGAATATTTTTGCACTGTTTTCAAGCATATATGTCATTTAAAATTTATCTTATGCTGAATTTCGACATAACTTTCAGGTGGTATCCATTCTTGCTAGGAGGGGCAGATGTGAAAGGGCTTCAATTGATGAAGTATATCTTGATCTTACTGATGCAGCTGAAGCAATGCTAGCAGAAACTCCTCCACACAGTTTGGAGGCAATAGATGAGGAAGCTCTTAAGTCACATATTCTAGGGCTCAATAATGAGGTTTGCAGCCGTACTTCATAATCTTTTGACACAAGATTCAATAATGATTGGCCCTGGACTGCATACCACCTTTGTTAATGGACCTCTTCCAATGTATATGATATTGGATTAAGTTAGAATGTTCTTCAAAGCCTTCTTACTAGTTACTTAAATAGTAAGGGTGGAGATTCGTCATGTCTCTATGCTCAGAGAGTGGAAGGCTTTTGCATCATCTAAGGTGTTATCTGTGTATGTTACTGTGCAGGATGGCAGTGATGAAAAAGAAAATGTTAGGAAGTGGATACATAGGCACAATGCTGATCACCGTGATAAGCTACTTGCTTGCGGGATCCTCATCGTTGCAGAGCTTAGGATGCAGGTTTTAAAGGAGACAGAATTCACTTGTTCTGCTGGTATTGCTCATAATAAGGTGGCTGGGAAGTTTTTGGCTCTCCCTTGTCTCTTTCTGCTGAGTATTGTTAGGTACCACATTTTGACCGACCTTATGTTGTCATCTTAAAACTGTATTTATTCCCAGATGCTTGCCAAACTTGCAAGTGGTATGAATAAACCTGCGCAGCAAACTGTCGTGCCTTTCTCGTCTGTTGAAGGATTGCTCAATTCTTTACCAATAAGGAAAATGTAAGTTTCTTAAGGTTCCTAGATTGAATTGAAATGCTAATTAGTTACATTAATTCCTCGATGATAGATGATATTTTAACATATTTATTAGTTTATGACCATAAATTTCTTTCCAGGAAACAGCTCGGAGGCAAGCTGGGGCTTTCCTTACAAGTTGACATGGGTGTGAACACTGTTGGAGATCTATTGCAGTTTCCAGAGGAGAAGCTACAGGAACGTTATGGCATAAATACTGGGTGATGACCTACTATTAACTTCTGCAAGACTGCAACTCTTATAATTCTTGATCATTACAACTTTTTATATTTTAAAACTTTTACTAGTACATTTTTTACATAACATCAAAAGCTCTTATCTTGCACTCTCCTAAATTGTTTTCTCAATGTTGACTTGTTTTAATTTTTTTACAATAAAGATCCACCAGGAGAAATAATTATTTTAAACCATGTGCTTTACCCTTTGCTGATTCATTTAACAGTTATCTAGAATTCTGAAAATGGTTTTAAATACATATTTCTTGCATGGGCTCCAGCACTTGGCTGTGGAATATTGCACGGGGTATCAGTGGAGAAGCAGTTGAGGGACGCCTTCTCCCAAAGAGCCATGGTTCTGGAAAGACGTTTCCTGGCCCTCGGGCATTAAAAACAGTTTCTCTTGTAAGAGCTTTGTCTTAAGTAATTGATGCTTTATGCTCATGATGTGCTATGATCTTTTCATGTCATGAAGTCAATGTATCAATGCTCATTGTGATTATCTTAGAATGTTTTGTGCCAAATAAAGAGCATATTTTGTAACTTATCCATACTTGCAACTTTATGCTGTCTGCTTATGCAATAGTGCAAGCCTGCAAGGCTCTACTATGTGGTTCATGGTTTTAGTGGGATGCTATAAGGGGTGGCTCATGTAAAGTTTTCTTCTGTTAAAACTGGTGCTCGACAAGGAACAGTTGTTTTCTCAACTATGAATCTGTGTTAAAATAAATTACCATTGTTGGTCTAAAAGGGGATTGCACTGCTGCTTTTTCAAATAAGCTTAAGATCTGCATTATCCATTATCTAGCTCTTATCTCGATTATTTATTTTCTTCATCATGTTGTGATTTCTATAAAGAATTTCTGGGACATTCAACTTCTTGTCACAGAAGTTCAATTTTGTTGTAATTTGCATCTTTCTATCTTTATTGCCAGGTGCAACACTGGCTTAATCAACTTTGTGAAGAACTCAGTGAACGGCTTTGCTCTGACCTGGACCAAAACAAAAGGATAGCACACACTTTAACTCTGCATGCTAGAGCTTACAAGGTACTTGTGTTTTATCCTACGTCTGCACTTTTATGTTTCTTTGGTAGCTTCTTTCTGTTAACCAATCCAGATTCTTCAATGTGCTGAGCTAACTCCAGCATTATGTCTTGTTGATTATGACTAATTTCTGCAGTCCAGTGACTCAGATTCGCAGAAAAAGTTCCCTTCAAAATCTTGTCCACTAAGGTATGGGACTGCCAAGATCCAGGAAGATGCCTTCAACCTATTTCAAGCTGGATTGCGTGAATACTTAGGACTGTATGGTGTTAAGACTCAAGGAAGTCATAACAGTGGATGGGGAATAACATCTCTTTCTGTTTCAGCCAGTAAAATTGTCCCCATACCATCTGTAAGTTAAACTTGACATCATCTGTAGCACATTATTATGTTGACATGTTTTTTTGAACCACCAAGCCTTATGCATTGCATTACTCTATAACTGTTTTTTGCAGAGAACATGTTCAATCGCAAAATATTTTCAAGGCCAATCTACATCCCACTTTTCTTCTATCCAATCATTGGAGAACGCCAATATGGATGCAACGCTTTTGTCACCCCCAGGTCATTTTGCTTTGCTGATTGTTTTGTGTCTTGCTTATGATTGTAATGCATTTTCATTGTCTTATTGTCTAATACATTCTGTCTAGTTCAGGTAATGAAAGCTACTCAGAGGTGAATTTACCTGACCCAGAAATTGATTTTCCTGGGGAGGAAAGCTGGACCAAGGATGCAGGGCCTGGTTTGGTTCTACAAGAACAGCAAATTAATGTCTTGAAAGATAAGGTTCTTAGTTAACCAGATTCCTATCTAATTCAGCATAGCATTTTAAGATGATACTAAGTTGCTAAAACAATTGAAACCCAGAAAATTTATAGAGCTTAAGTAGAATATTTGGAAGCTTTTCAATAAGGTTTCACAGCTATATTAAATTGTATATAAGAAATTTGTAACTGATCACTGTTCTAAATTTCTGCAATGTGGAATATGATAACATGGTGCAAGCAAGCAATATAGATCTTTTTATTGTTGTTTTTACTTGATTTAAGAGAGCAAGGTAGGTAATGTTTTTTACATATATATCTTGTCAGAGTTTGATTCATGTATAATGCACAATGTTTAAGAACTACTACCCACTTTTTGATACGTACTTTTCTTGTTTTTTGCTTCTAAATGATTTTGGCTGTGAACATTTATGTTACTAGTTTGTTCTTCCTGCAGAATCTATCATGCTCTTCATCAAAGAAGACACAAGGTGGCTCACTCTGGATACTTCATCATTGCTACTCTCAGGTGATTGGATCCTTTACCTTTCAAATTCTGATAATATGTGTTTGTTTGTGTTTATTCAGGATCCGAAGGCTGCTTGGAACACAACCAGAATAAACAAGAAAGAAAGTTCTCGAAGACTGAAAGTCAGTTTAAGTCAGAACAGAGCAAGCAAAACGGAAAAAGATTGATAGACAAGGTTCAATTATGAATTTTCATTTCTTTTCTTATGTTATTGCCATTTTTCTCTGTTTCACAACACTTTGTTTTATTGCTATTTAATGTGGTATGCTGCTATTTTCTGATTACTTGTTAATCATGATTCTTATGAGGAAAAGAAGTCCCTTGCAAGTTTAAATAGCTTATGAATGTTGTTTCTGGGGTTTTGGGGACCTTCTTAGCTTCTTTCAACATGTTGTGACAGGGAACACCTTCAATTTTGAAACTTTTTGAGAGATATAATCCCTCTGGCTCTTCGTCGTCCCAAGATCACAATAAAATTTTCCAAGGTACTGATGCGGGACTAACCATTGGTAATTGTCAAGATTCCATTTTTAGGGGCCCTATATTAAAACCAATAACTGTGCTGCTTGAATATTTAAATTTTAGATGCAGGTTTTCAGTCGGGAGCTTGTTCACAACATAAAGAAGTCCAACTTGCAAAGGAGAATGAGCCAAATGGTTGCAGTAACAGTGGTGATCAGGATGAAAGAAGGGAAGCATGGAGTTACAACATCGATGAAATTGACCCATCTGTGATCGATGAATTGCCACCTGAGATCCAAGATGAAATTCAAACCTGGCTGCAACCTCGTAAGCGGCCTAACAATGTAGTCAAGCGAGGTTCTACAATCTCTCATTATTTCTCGCCAACCAAAAAGTCATAAGAAAACCAATAATTATAGATATATATATCGCATCTGCATGTAATAACGTTATTATATAGTAGGTTTAGTTAGAAATTAGGATTTGTATAGACAATTAGATCAACACCAAATGAGAATTGTACATATATCTTCAGGCAAACTTGTTGACTGGTTTTGAACGGACAGTCTCTTTAATTGAGGAAGTTGGTCAAGATCTGATACTTACTCTCATTGTACAAAATAGAAAGTCACTTTCCATACTTTAATTCGGGCAAAAATGGTTTCTGTTTCTGCGGTCTTGTTTTCTCTTAAACTTTTACCATTTAAGGCTTTCAGCCATTCAACAGCCTGCACATGGGTCATTTCTCGAGTCCACTTTAGATTTATTTCTCCTGTAATAATAATAATAACTAGAATTATATAATAATAGTAATAGCCTAAAGAGCTCGTTGCTCGGAGACTTTCCGACAGACCAAGAAATAGTAACAGTAGGAGTATGAACAATTTTGCAGAATCAATCAGTTTAGATTTAGATTTACAGATTCCGACACAAAGAGTCAAAGACAAAAGTTCAATCCTTCAACTTGAAAAACAACTTAAAAACCAATTTATGACAACCCTATACCCATAGTCCACGGTCCACGCAGGTTATTTATTAATTCTCGAAAATTAATTATAATTATTAATAGACCGCCATATAATTATGTGCGAGTCTTTCGCTCTAATGGTTATTACTATTAAAGATATAGTAAGGGCAAAACCTACTAAGTTCTTCTGCCTTACTTCTCCCAAACGAAAGAGGAAGAAAAAAAATTGTCCTGTAAGAGTAGTAGTTTGGTTTTGTTGTAGAAGAGATATTGTAACGATGGAAGAGAGCAAAGAGATGGAACAGCCTCTTCTGAACAAAGATATCGGTGTTGTTGATGCTTTCAACAGGGCTGGAATATGGAACAAGCTTACCTTTGGGTGGCTGAATCCATTGTTTTCAAAGGGTGACAAGCAAAAGCTTAGGGTTCCTGATGTTCCTTCCCTTCCCAAATCGGAAACGGCTGACCAGGCTTACACATTATTACGACATTCACTTGAAAAGGATCAAAGTACTAAAACCCCTTGCGTTGCCAGGGCTGTTTTTTCTGCTGTTTGGACATCTCTGCTCCTTAATGCGTTTTATGCAGGTAAAGATTTCACCTTTGAATTTATTTTAATTAATTTATTAAACATTAATGTTGACATGTTTCAATATTCACTGATCTTTTTCCAGGGGTTTTCACCATTGCCTCCTATGCTGGGCCCTTTCTTGTCCCAAACTTTATTGCTTATATATCTGGGAATGGGAGCCATGGACATGATGAATCAAGGTACCACGGCTTGCTTCTGGCTTTCCTCTTCTTTTTTGCCAAGACACTAGAGTCCCTCTGCGAGAGACAATGGCGTTTTAGGGCTAATAGGATTAGTATTCGAGTCAAGGCAGCTTTGGTGGCCATGATTTACAGGAAATCACTTTCAGTGAAAAATTCTGGGGCTAGACATGGACAGATTGTTAACTACATCAATGCAGATATTGAGAAAGTTGGGGAATTAGTTTCACGCTTTGATGAATTTTGGTTGCTTCCTCTTCAAGTTATTCTTGCATTGTTTATTATGACAAAGCATGTTGGTTGGTTACCTTCAATTGCAGCTATTGCGGCTACTATTTTTATCATGGTGATGAATACCCCTGTGTCAAGGTTGCAAAAAAGGTGGCACTCTGGGATTATGGAAGCAAAGGATTGCAGATTGAAAGCAACTTCTGAGGCTCTAAAGAACATGAAAATGTTGAAGTTCCATGCTTGGGAGTCTATGTTTCTAGAGAGGCTCTTGAAACTTAGAGAAAAAGAAAGAGGTTGGTTGAACTGCTACTTATATACTCAGGCACTGATAGTATTTCTGTATTGGACTTCACCATCCATCATATTAGTGACCACTTTCGGAATATGTACATTGTTACGTAGACCGCTAACTTCAGGATCTGTTCTATCAACTTTAGCAACCCTAAGGATCTTGCAAGAACCAACATATAATATGCCAGAGCTTGCTTCTCTTATTGCTTTGGCGAAAAATTCAATTGATCGGCTGCAGGATTTCTTAAGAGAAGAAAATCAGGACAACTCAGTGTCCAACCATAATGCAGAAGCTTCTGATGTTGCCATTGATATAAGAAAAGGGGAGTATGCTTGGGAAACAAGCAATTCAAATTTGCAGCAACCGACAATTACAATTAATGAGGATATTCAAGTTAAGAAAGGTTGTAAGGTTGCTGTATGTGGATTAGTAGGATCAGGGAAATCTAGTTTGCTCTGTAGTATTCTTGGGGAGATCCCCAGGGTATCATCAGGCGCCGGAAATGAGGTTTTTGGTTCTAGAGCTTATGTACCGCAGACAGCATGGATTCAATCGGCCACAATTAAGGACAATATAGTGTTTGGGAAAGAATTCAATGAATCATTTTATAATGATGTTTTAGAAGGGTGTGCATTGAGAGAAGACATTGAATGTTTGGTGGATAAGGATTCAACTTGGGTGGGAGAAAGAGGCATAAACTTAAGTGGAGGTCAAAAACAAAGGCTACAATTTGCCAGGGCAATTTACAGTGATTCAGATGTATACTTCCTAGATGATCCTTTCAGTGCAGTTGATACAAGTACTGCAGCACATTTGTTCAAGGTAAGAAACTTTAACCTGGTTAATGTTTTTGTTCCTTTCCAAGTAGCTTTATTTACAAGACTGCAATCCTGACAATTTGCATTGTTTTTGCAGCGCTGCTTAAGAGGACTTCTGTCTCATAAGACTGTAGTTTATGTCACTCATCAGTTGGAACTTTTAGCTGCAGCAGACATTGTTATGGTAAGCTTGTATCTCTTTTGTTAATTTTTCTCCATAGGGCTCAAGGCAGTATTAATTTACATTAAAAAACTAATTATCATCTAAAAATATGCAATGTGCAGGTAGTCAAAGAGGGTAGGATTGTTCAATTAGGGACATACAGAGAATTGATAGGAGATCCCAGTGGTGAACTTTCCATGTTAATGGCTGCTCACAAACAGTCCCTTGACCAAGTCAGTCCATCTCCACAGCAGTATCAGGAATCAAGAAAACAAGCCCAAGACACAAAGATACCTGAAGAGAATGCTGTTAATAACTTGCAGCTGAAAAAGAGGTCTTTAGAAGAGAAGACAGAAACGGGACGAGTAAGCTGGAATGTTTACTCAAGATTCATCACTGCAGCCTATAGAGGGGCATTTGTTCCATTTATTCTTCTTTCCCATGTCCTCTTCCAATTCCTACAGATAGGAAGTAATTATTGGATGGCTTGGGCAACCGAAGAAGAAGGCAGAGTTAGCCGTGGTCGAATGATGGGAATGTTTGCCTTGATCTCTTTTGGGAGCTCAGTTTTTATATCAGCAAGGGCAGTCCTACTATCAGCTATGACCCTTGAGACTTCCCAACGTCTATTTGTTGACATGATAACATCAATATTTCGCGCTCCGATGTCCTTCTTTGACATCACTCCTTCAAGTCGGATGCTTGATAGGGTCAGTTTTCAATCTTTGCTTCTTTTTTTGTTTCTTTCTTGTAATTTTGCTCTTTGGCAACAAAAGCTGACATCTCCCTTTCTTTTTTTCTTTTATGTTTGTGTATATTACAGTTTTCTTCAGACCAGAGTGTTGTGGATACAGACATATCATACAGATTAGCTGGCCTAGTATTTGCAGTCATTCAGCTGATTAGTGTTCTTTTCCTTCTGTTCATGGTGGACTGGAAGTCTGTCCTTCTCTTCGTGATCATCATTTATATCTCTATAAGAACTCAGGTATATATCTAATTTGATTCTTTCCTTCCCATTTTCCCATTGGTTTTGTTCCTTACCCTGTTTAACATGATGTCTAATCTATTATGCTTCTGTGTAGGCTTACTATATCAAAACTGCTCGAGAATTAGCGAGGATGGTTGGAGTTCAGAAGGCTCCAGTACTTCACCACTTCTCAGAAACAATTGCTGGAGCAGCAACAATACGTTGCTTTGATCAACAAGAGCAATTCTTTACAAGAATTCTGACCCTAATTGATGATTTCTCGCGCATCGCTTTCCATAACTCTGCTACTATGGAATGGCTGTGTGTTCGGGTTAACTTTCTTTTCAACTTGGGTTTCTTCCTCGTTCTTATATTCTTGGTTAGCCTTCCAAGCTCAGCTGTTAACCCAAGTAAGCTCTAATAAATAATATTCCCTTTGCTTATGTGTTACTGTAAGTATATACTTGAGAAATCAAATGACTAACACAAATTTTGGTTGATAAAATTGTTACAGGCTTGGCAGGATTAGCAGTTGCATACGGTCTTAGTCTGAATGTGTTACAATCTTGGATTATATGGAATCTATGCAATGTTGAGAATAAAATGATATCAGTAGAAAGAATACTTCAGTTCACTAACTTAGAAAGCGAGGCGCCATTAGTTATTGAAGATAATAGGCCTAGACCAGAATGGCCAGAACAAGGATGTGTCGAATTCAGAAACCTCCATGTTCAGTATAGACCTGACCTCCCCATTGTTCTCCATGGTATAACTTGCACTTTCCCTGGACAGAAGAAAATTGGAATTGTGGGAAGAACAGGAAGTGGAAAATCAACACTCATCCAAGTTCTATTCCGTTTGGTGGAGCCATCACAAGGACAAATCATTATTGATGGGATAGATATTAGTAGGTTAGGACTCCAGGATTTAAGATCAAGATTAAGCATAATACCTCAAGATCCCACGCTGTTTCGAGGAACAATGAGAGATAATCTAGACCCTTTACAACAACATACTGATCAAGAAATCTGGGAGGTAATTATGCATTTTCATCCTATGTGGCATGCTGATGTGGCAAAATTTTTATTTTCTTGCTTTTTTATGCTGATGTGGCAATTTTCGTCTGACATGGCATGCCACATCAGCATCATAACGGCAAGATCATGAACTTTATGAATTTTCGGTAATGGAGGATGCAAAATGTACTCAAAATAAAACATTAGGGTGCGATAAGATCAAAATTTAAAAAAAGGGGTACAAAGTGGTAGTCCAATCCGTACAAACTTTAGGGTGCATTTTACCATATTTAAACCATTCATTCACCTATGTATATTTTCACTAACAAACAAGTCAACATTAT
This sequence comes from Corchorus olitorius, assembly GCA_001974825.2. NCBI lineage: Eukaryota > Viridiplantae > Streptophyta > Magnoliopsida > Malvales > Malvaceae > Corchorus > Corchorus olitorius. The sequence goes on along the minus strand of AWUE01015987.1, from coordinate 73,390 downwards.
TTCAGGCTCTGAGGAAGTGCCGTTTGGTTGAGATCATAAGGCAAGACCAAAGGCTTCTTGATGCACCAGGTAATTAAAAACAATAACAGTCACTTTTTTTTGTTTTAAATTCTTTCCAGTGATTTGATTTGTCAATATTCCTAAAACATAAATAAAACATGTTTTCAGTTGTGGAAGATGGTGCAAACTGGAGTGTGGGTCAAAGACAACTCATATGTCTAGCAAGAATCTTGCTACAAAAAAGGAAAATTCTTGTTCTGGATGAGGCTACTGCTTCCATAGACACAGCAACAGATAATCTACTTCAACAAACAATTAGAAACGAGTCGAGCAGAAGCACGGTGATCACTGTTGCACATCGCATTCCCACAGTTATCGACAGTGACCTAGTTATGGTCCTTGATGGTGGTAAGCCTAAAAACAATAATAATTAATGACAGCAGCAAAATTAATAATGTTCCAAATTATGAATTATTCTGTGAAATTGAAGGTTTAATGACAATGCATATATACATGACTGATGCAGGTAAAGCTGTAGAGTTTGCATCCCCAGCTGAGTTACTGGAAGATAGTTCCTCTGCTTTTTCCAAGTTGGTAACAGAATTCAAGTGGAATTCATCCAAAAGCTCGCAGCAAGACAAATAGGGAGGCCGAGGAAAGAATTGCACTAGACATCTAATCTAACATTGAATGTTCAATTCAGTTTCTTACATTTTGTGTTGTGGTGGGATTAGAGTTTTATATTAATGGAGGGCTTATACCATGTCAGGATTGCTAACAATATTTATAGAGTTTTAGAGAAATAACAAGGGAAGTTCATTGGTTTTTGAGGCATATGGTTTTTTGAGATGACAAGAAATAATTTTGGTAACAAAAGCAAAATCATAGTACAAGTATACACAATTACAAGTTTATTGGTTATTAGCTACTTTTGTCAGCAAACAAGCCCACCCTCCCAAGTTCTATTAGCTAGCTAAGTAAGAGGGCATCAATGAAAGCCCCCAAATCATACTCTGACAAAAATTTCGTTAATTATATTAGCAATTGTATAAAAAGTTTTTTTTTCTTTTCTTTTGGGATTTTAATAAAGGGTATGCTAAATTTTATTAGTCCGAGACTAATCTTTTTTGAACTACTGAAAACGTGAAAAGTTAAGACCCTTCCAATAAATACGAACAATTTAGCAAACAAACAAGAAGCACAAAGATATTGGTGTGGAATTCTTCCCCTGCATGTTTGTACTACGGATGTTATTCGTTGAATGATAATCTTTTGATGATTTTCCTTTAAAAAAACGAGAAGTACAATGATTTAGGGTCGTTTTTGGTTGGTAGTATTTCATTTGAATCTGAATGGGTATTTAAATTTTGTTTCGATTGAGCCTACCATATTATTGGGCCGACAAGAAAAAGGATTTAAAAGGCCTACCGCCTACCATATAACGGAATTGGGCTGAGCCAAAAACAAGGAGAAAAAATTTAAAAAGGTCGAAGGCTAAAAGCGAAAATTCGGTTGTTAGCAATATAAGCGAAAGAAAACGCAAAACAGTCACAAAATTACACTACAGAACAGAAGGAAGCAACCGTGTCCGTGAGTTATCTTGCTTGCTGGTTCGAAACCTGAAAGCAGGAATTGGAAGCAGAAGCAGATCGGGTGTTTCAGGTCAAATCCCTTTTCTCTTTTTCTTTCAATTTAATGCCCCCATTGTGCTCTGCAAATTTGCCTGTTTCAAATCTACGAGGTTTTGTTATCGCCATAGAAGAATCTATACATACTTCGCACCCAAAACCTATATACCCATTAACCCCAACCCCTTTCTTTTGTATAATTTGGAGATTAAATAAAAAAGCTTTGCCTAATTGCTAATTTCTATTTGCTAATTTTAGGACTTATTTTTGTTAGGATCGTTGCTGCCTGCCATGCTTAATTCTCTCTTTCTTTCTTTTTTTTTTTTTTTTTTGTTGAAGAAAAGAAAGCCATGCTTGATTATCGTATTTATGAATTTATGTCACTGAAAAGGTTTTATTTTCATAATATTAGTAACACTTTAATTAATGTTATTCTTCTTTACAAGGCTCAAAATTACCGCTTCTCTATCTGTTTTCAGAATTAAACACTGGAAGATTTCGTGTTTGCAACATTATCTTTCTTTGAAAGAAATCATTTTCATTTTTTTCAAATGGACCCTTAATTTATCCTTCTAATTCTGCTTTTCATTTTTCCTGGAGAGATAACGGGCTCATGTTATTGCAAAAGCTGTGTTTTTTTTCTTTCCCCCTAGATTTTGTTCCAGGTGCAGCTTATTGTAGATTTTAATTACATTGATATAGTAAGCATAATTTGACAATGGAGCATATATTGATTCTTTTTTTCTATTTTGTTTTGTTTCTTTCAGTCATTATCTATGCATGAAACAGCTTGAATATTTCAGAAGTAGGATAGATATGGTAGTTTGTAAGTTGGTGATATGACACTTTCTGATTGCATCCAATAAACAACATTGTGGTAGCATTTGCTGTTAAATTATATTTTCCCTGCCTGTTTTACATAATCAGAGTCATTTTAGCTCAACATTGCCCGTTTCATAAATTTTACATTAGTGTTTGCTATTAGATGTGCAAGTCATACTTTAGGCTCTTTTCTTATAATATGGTGTCTTACTCCTACTATTCATCACTGAGTTTCCTTTTATGTTCAGTGTTATTATAGTATATAACAAATGTCTCGAAGATATGATAGCCGGACAACGATCTTCTCCCCTGAAGGTCGTCTTTACCAAGTTGAATATGCAATGGAAGCTATTGGGAATGCAGGAAGTGCAATTGGGATACTGTCAAAAGATGGTGTAGTTCTGGTTGGCGAGAAAAAGGTCACCTCCAAGCTTCTTCAAACATCAACAGCAACTGAGAAGATGTACAAGATTGATGATCATGTAGCATGTGCCGTGGCTGGAATAATGTCTGATGCTAATATACTCATCAACACAGCCAGGGTTCAAGCCCAACGCTACACTTACGCCTACCAAGAACCAATGCCAGTTGAACAGCTTGTCCAATCTCTTAGTGATACCAAACAAGGATACACACAGTTTGGTGGGCTTCGTCCCTTTGGTGTTTCTTTTCTTTTTGCAGGTTGGGATAAAAACTTCGGATTCCAGCTATACATGAGTGACCCAAGCGGGAATTATGGAGGTTGGAAGGCTGCCGCAATCGGGGCAAACTACCAGGCAGCACAATCAATGCTTAAGCAGGACTACAAGGATGATATAACTAGAGAAGAGGCTATCCAGCTTGCACTGAAGGTGCTCAGCAAGACGATGGATAGTACAAGTCTCACTTCAGAAAAACTTGAATTGGCTGAGGTCTTCCTCTTGCCTTCTGGAGAAGTAAAATACCAAGTATGCTCACCGGAGTCGCTGAGCAAGTTGCTTGTGAAGTCTGGAGTGACCCAACCTGCTGCTGAGGCCTCTTAAGTATGTATTTTGAATTTAAATATGAATTGAAGTACTAAAATGGAAGGTGCTTGCAATGCCAAATTATGTTTTGGGCATGACCAGGGCTGGGGCACATGAGAGATTCTTATGTTAACACTGTTGCTAATGGTTTTAATCTGTACCATTATTAATTTATTATGAGTGGATTAGGCAAGCCTTGGGTTTTGGCTAACTAATTAAGAGTCATGCCACTAAACATGAAGTAATGGCACTACTTTATGTTTTGTTGAAAATTTTCGCAAAACATGTCAACCGAAAGTAAATTCCTTCTAGGCAGACAAAACATGGGCAGTATCTAACAAGTCATAAGGGTATTATGGGTCTGAATCTGATATATAAATTGGATATTTTAAGTCGTCTTCAGGCTGTCCGAACTCCTTATTCCAAGGACAGTACACAGTAGGGCTGAGGCCCGAGTGGAATCTACTCTAATTGGGCCTCACGCTCTGACGACAGTTGTCTAAAACTAAAAACACGTCACCAACACTGTAAAATGTTTGCCCCAACAATGTAAAAACATGTCACAAGCAAACATTGTAAAATGTAAATTCTCATTGTTTTTGCTTCTGTAGTAAAATGTAAGAAAAGGGACCCTGGTGGCGATGAGAACTACTTTCACCTCATTTTCCACCTATTACGGTGGTCTGTCTGTTAACGGAGACGAGTTAACGTAGTTGTGGCTGTGGGTAATCATTGCCTTTGACTGGCGCGTGGTAAATCAACGAGAAAGATGGGCGTGGGTCTAAAAGTTGAGCACTTTGTCTTTCTGGAAAATGAAAAATAATAAAAAAGGAAAACAAAAGAAAGCCTTTCACTGCTTTCCAGTTTCCACTCTACTGATGAAAGTGGAGAGGATTCTCACTTAACTTCCAACCAAGGCAGGAGCTAAACGAAGCCGCTCTTTGTTCACTCTTCAAAGTTCAATCTTTATTTTTGCCTCCGTCTTGGCTCAAGAAAAGACATGGGAGAAGGAAAGGGCTCGACCCTGGTGCACCTTTTGGTGGTGGTGCTTAGCTTGGTGGCATTTGGGTTCGCCATTGCTGCTGAAAGAAGAAGAAGTGTTGTAAGCCCATTTTTCATCATCTTCTGTAACTCTTTTCAGCTTTGATTCAAGCAACTTCTGTATCTTTTCCGATCTTCTTTGCTTCTCGTTTCAGCTTCCAATTTTTGTTCTATCATGTTTGAGTTACGTAGAAATTAGGCTTTTCTAAGATGTTATGTCTAGAGATCTGTGTTCTAGGGAGTTAATTTTGTTGGGTTTTACTTCTTAGGATTGTTTATTTTAAGGTTTGGGTTTTGCAACTGTTAAACAAATTATATGTATGTGGTTAAATTATGTTTTCTAATTATATATTTGAAGAACTAGTTTAAGGTCATTAATTAAGGTCATCGGTTTACTCCTTAATAAATAAATTTATATATACTGTATTTGATATTTGTTCTTTAAAATGATGATATGTTTGTTCATTCCTCTTTGACCCCTTCAAACTAATGTAAACATGTGCGTTTTGCCTGATCTAACGCTGAAAATTAAAATATAGGAAAGTATTTGTTATTTTAGGCATTGCATCATCTTCTTGATCACTTTTTATAATGATTACCTTCCTGACCACGAGAGCATTGTCAATTAAAAAAATCATAAAAATTTCAGAGGTTAATAGGAATGGGCATGTATGCCACCGTTGTTCAGTTGGATTTGGAACATCATTTGTATGAGATTATAATGCATTGTTAGAAAAGGGTAATTGCCTTGATTCTATTTCTACTTTCTGCTGTTGTCAGTGATTGACACAGCATTTGATCTGCCACAGCTGTGACTATTGTTGAAGCATACTTGATGATAGGCGCTTTCTTGGTGAGGTGCCAGGTTCTCGATGTCTAGGAATCGTGATTTTTCTCTCTGATTTTCGTTTCTGTAAGCCATTATATGCTAACTCGAGCTACTCACCAAAGAGATAGAAATATGGAGATAACTATTGTGCAACTTGCACTTTCTGATTTTCAGAAAATATATTCTTGCCTTTTGAACTATAGCTTGAGTTAAGAAGAAGGGCAGACTCAGAATAGAAACACAATTTAAATGTTCATTACACTACTAAGTTGATTTAAGGAGAAGAGCAAAATCAGAATAGCACCTCAATTTAATTGTTCATTACACTTTAGCTACTAGTTCTAAGTTTCCTTAAGAGAACTATATGCATTGCTAATACATTGATGGCAAGATATCTGGAGAAAATGCTTGATGATCTTTACTGAGTTGCATTTATGCATGCACTACTCTGGCCTAATTTAGGTGAGGCTGTTTTGCTTCTTTCAACCTCGTTAGATGCAGTAAATGCCCAGCGCTTGTGTGAACACTGAACATATACTTGCTGGATTTTGAGACAATATTTAAATAAATTCTGTTTGAACTCTGTAATTTTGGAAACATGTCTATACTTGTGCTTGCTAGTTCCTAAAGTGAACTGTAGTTTGATTTAGGCAGAAGTGTCCGTCAGGTCCTTGCGGTAATACCATGTGGAATTTTGACTGGTCTTATGCACCTTGATAAGGAGAAGTCTCTATTTGTGGTTTAATATTTAGGTCAAGTTTTCTGAAAGGATCAAATCTTCTTCTGCATTATGCCTAATAAAGAATGTTAACAGGCACTTTAATAATTTACAATTATTTTAAGCATTATACTGAAGAAAATCACTTTGCACTTAATTCGTAGGTTAATCCCTTGTGTAATTTGAAATCATATGAACTTTAGACTTTGCTTCAATCTATGAACTTTTAACATTTTGCTTCACTGTATTACAGGGCACTGTAGTTAAGGATGAGATATCAAATGCTACATATTGTGTCTACAATTCAGATGTTGCCACTGGCTACGGAGTAGGTGCTTTCTTGTTCCTTCTTTCAGGTGAATCACTCTTGATGGGTGTTACCAAGTGCATGTGTTTTGGGAGACCTTTAACCCCAGGAAATGATCGAGCTTGGTCCATCATCTATTTTGTTTCGTCATGGTAAGAATTTCATGTTGAAATAAAGCAAAAATGTCCATCCATCACTTATCAACAAAATAGGAGCTCATGAGTTCTAGATGCTTGCCCTTGTATTTTCTGCAATCTCTTAGCCCTTAGTTTAAGAACAATAGAAGTGATGAATGATGTGTCATATTTCCGCAATCTCAATTCTTTCATGCACTTGCATCTGCAGGTTGACTTTCTTGGTTGCAGAAGCATGTCTAATAGCGGGAGCAACAAGGAATGCTTATCACACCAAGTATCGTGGAATGATATATGCCCAGAATTTCTCGTGCGAAACATTGAGGAAAGGTGTGTTTATTGCAGGAGCAGTTTTCGTGGTTGCAACGATGGTTCTCAACGTATACTACTACATATATTTCACCAAGGCTACAACCAAAACACCTGCTCACAAGGCAAATCGTCCAAGTTCAAATGTAGGGATGACCGGTTATGCATAGAGTCAATTTAAGTTGCTAAATTAGTGAAAGACCAGGTGTAGTCTAGATGAGTTTTGATTCTTAAGTTCGATTGCCCTTGTATTCAACGACTTTACTACTGATATATATCTACTCCATTCCATGTTTTTCTAGTGAGATTATAGCACAGTTATTAATGATCTGCCACAGTTGAAGGGCAGATGAAAAAATAAATTTGTTGAGGCAAAATATAATTAGTTAGATCAAAGAAATAGTTATAAAGATTAGCGACTTGCTTTGAAACGAGTCTTGCATTTGGCCAAAATTAAAGCATGTTTAAGAATGGTGATGGTGAAGTCAATTAGTCAACTTTCGAGATTAACAATGAAGAAGATTCAAGTTCAAGACATATTGATATCGGGGAGTGGCGCCGGGGGCTAAGGCGGGGCGGGGGTGTCTTTTATTGATACAAATCCTGACACTGTTTTGAGATGGATGGTAATTGGTAATACTAATACCACAGGCCACCGTCCATGGTTTTTGTGGGTGATTTTGAAATTCTCAGCCTCATTTCGATATCCCAAACTGTATGTTGCACACCTTTTATTTATTTTAATACTAATTAAACTTGATGAAAATTAATGTAACAATGAATCAATACTCAAAAATTATACGTAACATTATAGGGCTTATTATAGCATCATCATCATCTATATTTTTCAATTAACCTTTCTCCTTTTAGTTAATGAAATGAAAAGTAATAGTTTTATTTAGATTCAATCTTATTATAATAGGGCTTATTATAAATGGTTCAGTACTTTTTTAAGCGTGGGTCGTGACTCAACTCCAAATTATGACTCTAATATACCCACCGAATATTGGCCAAATATATATATATTACCCACCGGAATATGATAACATAATTGTTAAATTAAACATTGGGAGATCTTTTCCGAGTATTATTTGACGTGATTAAACTCCAGATTCGCCCTTTTATGGTGAAAAAAAATGGTAAATAATGGTAACAATGACCACTTTACTTAAAGCCTTAACCAAAAATAAGAACTTGGAAGAGACGCATATGCTGTGTATCTCTTTCTTTGATGGCCAACAAATTATTGCGTCATATATGGAAATGGAAGGAAATAGTCAAATTAAAAATACTTTTTATTATAGACAACAGCTACGCTACTATATATACCATATTTGATTTGTTTAGTTGAACACTTGAACTGAAGAAAACTGATACAACTCCAAAACACAGAAGAAACAAAACATTGGCGATTTCACCCAGATTCTCCTTCCTTTCTTCCTGCCTCCGGGTATCTTCAATCTCTCTCTTTTTCCTTTTTATTCTCCTGTTATATCTTCACATTTGTCTTCCACTTTTCATTTTCTCTGCTTTAATAATAATTCTTAAAAATGTTAACCCACTTTTCTTTTGCTATTATTCTTTTCTCCCACCTACTCCATTTCTCTGGATTCCTTTTCACCTTTCTAATCTTCTGAAGAATCTGAACTAGTAGAATTAATTTTCATTAAAAATAAACTACAAAAAATAAAAATTAAATCTTGCTGTAGTTCAACTGGTTTATCTGCATTGTTATTCAAGGTTCAGGCGCTGCTGATACTGGTTCAAATTTTTCTCATGATTCTTCCCTTTTTGCTTGCTTAAGTCTTCATTTGCTCTAATTTGAACTATGGGTTTGATTTAGTTGCTTTTTTCATTTTTGATGTGCACCCCATCTTGCACTTGGGCTGAGTTAATTGGTCTTATGTATTATGAATGTGAAAGGCGTGCATTTACTTATTCCTTTGTAATTTCCCGTCCTTTATAGCATAATTTTATCCGGTACTAAATTGGGACTTCTATTTTATAGTTTATATTTGCAGAAAATGCAATCATGCTCAGCTTTGGTGCATTTCAGTCTAAAATAACAGATTGGGTTCTGAGTTTTCTTCATAGTAGTTATGATTGATGCAAACTCTGTTCTTGGCTAATTGGTAGTATGCAACCATCAACATTATAATGATCATCGTTATGACTTTATATCTAGCAATGCTCCATTTAAATACCCAATGAGTGGGGGATAGAACTCTGACCTCTTCAAAAGATCTCATTCTTTATGACAATGACTGGTTTATTTTGGTTATACATTTCAGGCTGTTTCAAACTCACTCAGATATAATAGACATGTCTTTGTATTCAATTCTTAGCAGACGAGAGCCTCTAACTATTCTTAACTCTTGGACTATGCTTGAGGTTATTAATAACCAGTTATACTTGTACACTCAATTTAGGCATTCAACAAGAATTCATTTACTGGCATTCACTCTATGTTTAATTTATTGAAGCTGTTTTTCCCCACTATCACTGAAATCTTGTCTAGGCTAAATTACCATTCCTAGTGTTTTTTTGTCTGGTGCGTTTTCTGACTGGTTCATTTGAGCATTAAATTGTCTAGTGCTCAAGCTGTTGAAGTGGAGATGTGAGATTTGTTTTCCCGAATTCATTTTCTTTGAGGTCAAATGGCCGATATCCAAGATATCTCCTAGCTTGCAATGGTCTGTGCATACACTGCAAAGCAATGTACTTCTTGGACCATGTGAGCCTTTTCTCTTTGGCCCACTTAATTGCTCATGCATAGACCCTAACCCCTGTCTATTTTTCTCAAAATATAATATTAAAACAAGCTTCATCTCATTTCTTCTTTTACCTCTGGGTTCTTCACCAATAAAGCTCATATTGATGTTCTTTGCTCCTGTTGCTGTATTTTTTGACATGTATGTAACCTTATCAAAGTATAAAAGTGATCACAAAGTAAAGCATATGATCTGCTCTTCCATAAATTATTTCTTTCCCTTTCTTAGCTTATTTCCTTCTTTCTAAAATGTGGGATTGATGGTGTGGTTTTGATTTTACTTCTGTGGTTCATTGTTCTTGTTGCACTATGGTTGCAAAATTTGTTGCTAAATGCTAATCACAACCCACACTTCTGAATCATGCAGTTGTGAAAATTGACTGAAGAACAGGTCATTCATTAAATTACAAATTTCTTAAAGATCTTATAAGGCTTAAAATCTTCTCGAGTAACGTTTCTGGAATTTGGTCGCCTCTCAAATTTCTGTGCAGAGTTGCTATTGCAATGTCCCCTTTATCCAGATTACGTTGTATCACGGTGGATGTTACTGGTACTCTCATAGCTTACAAAGGGGAGCTTGGGGACTACTATTGCATGGCAGCCAAAGCTGTTGGACTTCCATGCCCCGACTATAAACGTGTGCATGAAGGTTTCAAGTTTGCATATACAGAGATGGCAAAGAAGTATCCTTGTTTTGGGTTTGCAGCAAAAATGCCAAACATTGTATGGTGGAAAACTTGTGTTAGAGACTCATTTGTCAGGGTAAGATATGTATATTGGCTATCAAAGAAAATCTTTACATACTTCTGTAACATGCATACATATGGAGAGAGGGAGAGAGAAATTTTACTTGTTATGACATGAGTCTGTTTTGCTAACAGGCAGGATATGATTACGATGAAGAGACATTTGAGAAGATATTTAGACGTATATATTCCTCATTTGGCTCATCAGCACCCTATACTGTTTTTCCAGACTCTCAACCCTTCCTAAGATGGGTTCGTGAAAAGGGTCTTAAAGTGGGGATCGTAAGCAATGCAGAATATCGTTACCGGGATGTGATTCTTCCAGCCTTAGGTTTGAATCAGGTAAACAATTTATTGAAATTTGGATTGACAATGTCTTGTTAGTTGTTGGACTGATTTTCGGTACCTTGCATATCCGCTTTGATCTAGTTCAGAGCGAGAAAAATATTTTGATTATCTGTGGGTTGATGTTGACTTCTTATGTGTTTTCCCTAGTTTCAAGACATGGTTATAGAATAGAGGGTAGTCCTGCTCATATTTCTTTCCATATGATACAAGCAAGGGTATTAGCCCATGATAACTTCAAGCATGCACCTGTAATTATGCAATTAGTATGATGCTGCAAATTTCGAAGTGCACTTGAGAACCAAATAGTTGGAATAGTTTCTTTGTTTGTATTTCAACAAAAGTCTTCAATTTTTTAATTCATTGATTCTCTAAGCAATTTAATCTGATATTTATATCTGAAAGCCCCTACCATATTGTGATCTAGGGCTCCGAGTGGGACTTTGGTGTATTTTCTGGTCTTGAAGGTGTGGAAAAACCAGATCCAATGATTTATAAGATCGCTCTTGAAAGGGCCGGAAACATTGCACCAGAAGAGACTCTGCACATTGGTGACAGCATGCGTAAAGATTACACCCCAGCAAAAAGCGTGGGGATGAATGCATTGCTATTGGATAGGTTCAAAACCCCTGATGCTGAGGAGTGGAGAAAATCCGGTGCTATTGTTCTTCCTGACTTAAAGGCGGTGCAGGATTATCTTTCTTCGGGGAAGTTAGCTTGTTAAGGGGGCATCTTTCCTGCCCTAAATTCTGTCAACACTCATCTGTATATTTGTTTTAACCGTTTGGTTGATAAATATATGATGATAATGATAGGAGTATAATTTACCCGTTACCTGCTGGTTTCTTACAATGAGTTTTATCAATAACAATGTTACTGTTTCTGATCATATAAGATATTATTTCCTTGTGATATGTTGTAGTTCCGAAACAGTCTAGTGGGTAGGGAATGTGACAAATGATATTTTGGTAACTTACAAAGGCTTAGTTTGGCATTGTCTGTCGAATTGTATATATGTTTTAATTCCTGTCTGAAGAAATTTAAGCATTAGTAAAAGAGCAACGGTAATAAACAAATAAAAATGTCCTCTTTCAGCCCTGTTATCTCTTTATCTGCTACTGCTAATGCTCCTCCGGGGCCTTCCCTCCAATTCCGAACCCACCAACAAATTAACCCGACTAAAACTACAACCCTCTCTCCTTCACAGGGCTCATGGACCGAATCTCTCCGAGCCAATATCCGGTCCAACCAATTCCACCAAGCCGTTCTGACTTATGTCAACATGACTTCCGCCGGTGTCCCACCCGATCATTTTGCTTTCCCTGCTGTCCTCAAGGCCGTTACTGCTCTTCAAAATCCTTCCTTGGGAAGGCAGATTCATGCTCACGTTTTCAAATTTGGGTATGCCTATGGAATCTCCTCTGTCACCGTGGCCAATACCCTGGTCAATTTCTATGGTAAATGTGGGGATATTTGGGATGTATACAAGCTGTTTGATAGAATTCCCCAGAGAGATACTGTTTCTTGGAACTCCTTTATTTCTTCATTGTGTCGAGTTGAGGACTGGGAGGCTGCGCTAGAGGCCTTTAGGTTAATGCTACTGGATAATGTTGAGCCTAGCTCATTCACACTGGTGAGCGTGGCGAATGCTTGTTCAAATTTGACGAGGCTTGATGGTTTACGGCTTGGAAAGCAGCTTCATGCATACAGCTTGAGAATAGGCGATACCAAGACCTTTACTAATAATGCTTTGATGGCTATGTATTCCAAACTAGGACATCTCAACGATGCTAAGGTGGTATTTGAGATGTTTGAGGAGCGTGATTTAGTTTCCTGGAACACCTTGTTGAGCTCCTTATCTCAAAATGATATGTTTTTAGAAGCATTAGTGCTATTGCACCGCATGGTTCATGAAGGCCTCAAACCTGATGGTGTCACAATTGCAAGTGTCCTTCCCGCTTGCTCACACTTGGAACTATTAGAAAGTGGGAAACAACTTCATGCGTATGCCTTGAGACATGATATTTTGATTGAAAATTCTTTTGTTGGTAGTGCTTTGGTTGATATGTATTGCAATTGCAGAGAGGTTGAAAGTGGTCGTCGAGTTTTTGATTGTGTAAGGGATTGGAAAACGGCTCTTTGGAATGCTATGATCACTGGATATGCACAAAATGAGAATGATGAGGATGCCTTGATACTCTTCACTGAAATGGAAGCAGTTGCTGGGCTCTGTCCCAATGCCACCACAATGGCAAGCATTGTCCCTGCATGTGCACGCAGTGAAGCATTTCCTCACAAACAAGCAATTCATGGATATGTAGTGAAGAGAGGTTTGGAGAGCGACCACTATGTGCAAAATGCACTTATGGATATGTACGCTAGAATGGGTAAGATACATATTTCAAAAACTATATTTGACAACATGGAAATTAGAGATATCGTGTCTTGGAATACAATGATCACGGCTTATGTTATTTGCGGGCATCATGATAATGCACTTCTTCTGTTACATGAGATGCAAAGAGTTGAAAAAGAGAAGAATTACAAGGATGACAAAAGAATTCCTCTTAAACCTAATTCTATTACCCTTATGACAATCCTTCCTGGTTGTGCTACCTTGTCTGCATTGGCAAAAGGAAAAGAGATCCATGCATATGCCATTAAAAATATGATTGCATCAGAAGTGGGGGTTGGAAGTGCATTGGTTGACATGTATGCAAAGTGTGGCTGCCTGGACCTAGCTAGAAAAGTGTTTGATATGATTCCCATCAGAAATGTAATTACCTGGAATGTCATTATTATGGCTTATGGCATGCATGGGAAGGGAGCAGAGGCCTTGGATTTGTTCAATTGTATGGTGGCTGAAGAATCTAAGGTTACGGGGGTCAAGCCTAATGGAGTCACTTTTATTGCTATGTTTGCTGCATGTAGTCATTCAGGGATGGTAAGTGAAGGTCTAAACTTGTTTTATAGGATGAAGGATGAGTACAGGATTGAACCTACACCAGATCACTATGCTTGCATTGTGGATATGCTTGGTCGAGCTGGTCAAGTCGAGGAAGCATATAAATTGATCAATACCATGCCCTCTGAATTTGACAAGGTAGGTGCTTGGAGTAGTTTGCTTGGTTCCTGTCGAATCCACCAAAATGTCGAAATTGGGGAAATTGCAGCTAGGAATCTCTTCCGCCTAGAACCTGATGTGGCGAGCCACTATGTTCTACTTTCGAATATATACTCATCAGCTCAACTGTGGGACAAGGCAATGGATATTAGGAAGAAGATGAAGGAAATGGGGGTAAGAAAAGAACCAGGGTGTAGCTGGATTGAATTTGGTGACGAGGTTCATAAGTTTATCGCTGGTGATGCATCACATACCCAAAGTGGAAGATTACATGGATTCCTAGAAACCCTCTCAGAAAAGATGAAAAAGGAGGGGTATGTGCCTGATACTTCTTGTGTGCTTCATAATGTTGACGAGGAGGAAAAAGAAACTTTGCTTTGTGGGCATAGTGAGAAACTGGCAATAGCTTTTGGAATTCTCAACAACCCTCCTGGTACCACAATTAGAGTTGCAAAAAACCTCAGAGTTTGTAACGATTGCCACGAGGCTACAAAGTACATTTCAAGAATAACAGATAGGGAAATCATCCTAAGAGATGTGAGGAGGTTCCATCATTTCAAGAATGGAATATGTTCTTGTGGGGATTATTGGTGAAAATGTTCCCAATCACACTGTTTTTTTGTAGAACTCTACATTTGTAACCATACTTTCTCCACTCTTGACAATTGTTGTAGAACTGAACAGTAACATGTAATGTATCACTTGATTACTTCGGACAATATATTAAAGCTTCCAAATTTGTGCATTTGGGGAAAAAAAGGGTTTGAATGAAATTTCCACTTGTTATGGCATAAGATGTCATAACTAATCATTCTTCTCACTGTCATTGTCTTTTTCAGACCAAATATTGTCACTGTCAGTATTGGATCGTTCCTATAACAAAAAGTCTCAGTTGGGATATTATAATAAGAAACAGTATAGAATCACGTTATAGATCGTTCCTCTTTCTCAGCACGACGCCGCAGGTGTCTTTGTTTGCAGTTTGAAAAGCATCCTCCTTGCTTCAGGCATTGAACCTACATTGGTACAAAATGAGCACTTAGGAGTGAAGAAGACAGCACCATATATCCAACACAACTCCAATAATATAACAGTAATAAGCCATTTTCAAGATGATCTCAAGTTGCAAAAATTATCAGTTGAAACACTTTGTTGAATTACATAGGCCAATTTCAAACATCAGAGGACTACTATAAACGGAATTATGAAAATCAATACCTGCAGTGGTGGTAGCTAGTCTGTCCAGTTTCCAATAAGGCGATCCAACAAATCCACGGCCTTGCTGAGACCTTCAACTCCACCAAATTCAATACTACAAGGCAAAAGTTCTTGAAATGCCATAGCCTCCTTAACCCTTGCCTCTCTCAACAAACTCCTAATGACTTTCTTCCTGAGGCCATCCCCTGGCAACAGAGGGACCTTCGATTCCAACATATTCTTCAAAACCATCAACCCCTCAAGAACTAGGCCACTCGAACACAACCCACCAACCATAATCTCATAGGTAGCCTTGTCAATGGTACAAGGAGAGCCCGGTCTCAGCATCCACTTGTATACTTTGAAACCATCTTTAGGCCTACCCTTGTTGAGATAAGAAGCAATGAGCATTTTGCAGATTGGCGTTAAATGTGGGTGGGCTTGCGGGATATGGGTCAGGCGGGTCAAGAGGGACATGGGTAGTTTCAGGTCAGGCTGCAGAGTGAGGGAGTGGGCGAGAATGGAAAAAGAGATGGATTTGGGATTCGGGGGAGGGTTTGTGAGGAGTGCGGCGGCGGTTAGCTGGATTGCGGTGGTTAGGTGGTTGGAGAGGCAGAGACGCGGAATAAGGAGGTTGATTTTGGACACTTCTTCATGGGTCAGCGTTGGTGATCTCTTGGGTTCTGTGTTTAGATAAATATCAGTTAGATTTGGTATGGTTGAGAAGCAAGACGAGGAAGAGGAAGAGGAAATTTGTTGTTTAGACAACAAAGCTGTTGAGAAAAGCTGTTGCAATTTCAAAGTATTCTTCATGTTCACTTTCCGGTGATTATAACCAAATACTATAGCTTTCTAACAATGAATGAGCATAGAAAAATTTAAGTAACGTTACAGCAATATATTGGAGAAGAAGGTTGAATGTTCTTCCTTTTGTAAATGGAAATACTAAAATACCTAACAGCAACATTAGGTTCATATAAATGAAATCGCAAAGCAAAATTCTCAACAGCAAAATTGTCCCCAACAATCGCTTGAGAGGAGAGGAACAAGTGTAAAGTGTTGTTGTTCTATGGTTTGAACTCTGATGGTTGCATTTGAACCTTAAGAACAAAAACAAGGGTTCGAGGGAAAATGATGTCAAAAGTAAACTGGCTTTGGCTTTCATGTATAAAAAATAAAATACTTACATCAATAACGTCAGTGTTATATTCTCAGAAGTCAGAACATAAGCTGTCTAGAAACTGAACCAGGCCAGGTCCTTGGTATATTTTACAATGGTACTAAATATTAATTCTAAAAAACAAAAAGCAAACAAGTTCAAAATCCCGTTAGAACCGTTCCAAAAACTTTGGAGGATGGTAGCTTGCATTCGTTGCTCCCGTCCAGTCCAACTTTGTTTAAGAGGAATCAGCAAATCAGCATTCCTCGCAATATGAATTCTAATTTAGAATAGAATCACAAGGACTCTGGACTTGTAGAGGGCCTAATTCTTGAAGGCATTCTCGTCGAATCTCGACCACCAAACTTGTAACAATAGCCATTCTTTGGAGTGATCGACATTTTGCTCATTGCAGTGTCAAATTCATCGAGATCATGCTCTTGCTCATCAAAACTCCTAGCAACCCCATCATCCATAATATCCTCATTTTCATGAATCAACTCATCATCATTGTCACCATCATCATTGTCGTCGGAATAAGCATCATCATATGTTGGTTTTACCATTGACCAGAAGACAAACATTGGACGGATGAAACTTCACGTTTTGGAATTAAAGGAGCGAAAGAGAAAAAAAAAACACAATTTGTCAGCAAAGCAGTAGTCAAGAGATGCACTCACACACTCCGTATACAGTTTCATTTTCTTCTTCCTTTTGGGGTTAGAATCAGAGTATTTTTCCTCTTATACGTGTTAAAGTAAAGCAAGTACAGCTCATATAAATAACCTCCAAATGAGAAAAACACAAACCTGTCACATCTTTTCAGCAAACATGGGTCAAAAGGAAAGAATGTATCAAGCCTTTCGAGGCCACCAAATGCCCTTGAAAGTTCTGACTCTAGCAGGCCATCAAAAATGAACGTCTCAGACACTGTAAAAAGAGAGGCTGCTTTTGACTGTCGGAGAAACTCCTCCACTACAGAAGGAAGGCATACCTGTTTAGAATAAATTATTGGAATTAAACAAGACAATCAATCAACCTTTAAGATTCTTGTTCATGTCACATATAAGAAATAAAATGGGAGGCCCAATGTAGACCAAAATCCTTTTAGAATGAATAAAGGAATTTCAAGGATGAATGGAATCCACATTATAGCTTACCTGCTTGCTGTTCTTATGATGAAATGAAATTTAGCATCAAGCACAAAGTAATTCCATACCTTCAAAGGATTCAATTTATGCTTTAAGATTTGCTCTAGTGGTGGCATGAGAAGTAAATTCAAGCGCGGAACATCCACAAAAACTTTCATACGGAAGCAGAGAATATACATAATGGCCTGTGACACATAAGTACGGAATAATTATATTCAGCTCATCTAACAGTGATTCAGTGAAGCAATACAATCCAATCTTACATAATACTCTTTAACATTTTTTTTTCTTTTCATTTTTTAACTGCTGCATGTCCTAGCATCTTTTTCCACTAAACCTCTCAGATAAAGAATATCAACCTGGCATCCAGAATAGAAAACTCGATGTGCATTTGGATTTATATCACCGTCATGGGTTTTGCAGTATTCCAAACACCAGTCCACCAACCTAAATGGAAGTAAAATAATACAGCTTTCGTTATTAACATCCACACCTTCATTTACACCATCGAGAAGTCAGTTAAAGAAAATATGGCTTGTGAATTATGATGTAAACCTTTTTAGCATGGTAGAAATAAAAAAAACTGACAGAAACTTTGCTCGAGATAGATAGCTAGCCAGATAAGCCACAGCAGTCATCCTGCACAGAACAAAATTAATTAGCACAAGAAATCAAGCCCCCAGCCATGTTTTTAGCCTCTATATATCTACTTTTGATAGTTTAAAGTATAAGCAATTCATTATCCACATTCTATCCATATCTCAGGAAAAGGAGAACGGATGAATTCTTTATGTAAAGATCAGCTCAACTTCACCTTTCTTCAATCCAGAAGCAATTAGTCATGATAAAAAGATCACACTATCAGTGAACTAAAAATGAAAAGGGCAAGAAAATAGGTCAACAAACTCAATGTACATGTGGCTTTTTTTCCCCAAACCAAGCAGTAGACTGCTAATCTTGGAAATCGTACATCAAATGTGCTTATATTTTTGAAGCAACAAGATCACAATGTCCCATTGATATCCAGTTGATAGTGTGACATGAAAAATAGGTTTTTATTTTCTCAGAAACAACGTATCAATGACTTTCCAAGCACCCACCAAGAATCTAGAGAGGTTTTTTCCTTGCTCTGTTGACACAAAAGTCCACAGAAGTGCACCAACAATTACGCTCCATATAACTTAGCAACTGGCAGAGGCAGATCATTGCACTTTCTTTGTTAGACATGACTCAAGGCAACATGTTAATAAAATGTCTAAAGAAGACAAAATCAAGCCAGAGAGGGGGCTGCTAAATGTTGGTACTTTGTTCAAAGTGTGCCATAACTAGGTTTAAGATGCCAAACCTCATAAAAGTACTGCTGGAAGCACTAACATAAAGACATGCCAACAAAGGAGAAAAAGGAAGCGAAGAAGTAGAGTACACTAAATAAGAAAATCTGCTATGATATTTAAACAGCAAAAGCAATATAACTTAACTCAGAGGGCAAAGCTAATATCAATCAACTAAAGCAATACTAAAATCTCCTTCTCCTAGTTTCATGTAGCTTAGAACAGGCGTTAACGTAGCTGAACCGTAAGGCGAACAGGCGATACCTTGTTTGTTCTGGCCGTGAGTCTTGAACAAATAAATCGGCCAGCACAGTCGCAAATCTTACACCACAATTTTCTGGATCCAGTGCACATGCATAGAACATCACAAACTGCACACATTAGGTAACAAGCATCAGGTAAATTACAAGTCAAATAAGTTGAAGAAAGTAAATACATGAATAGTGGTATGATTATTCATAAAGAATAGCAACAAATATCATGAGAAACAACAATGACGTTGACTGATAGATAATGGCAATACAAGCATTACCTGAGTAAACTTTGACTTGTAGGCACTCATAACTGTTATCTGAAATGACTGGAGAAGAGTTTCAAATACCTATGACAACATTTAAACAAAAGTAAGATATGAATTGAGGAGATAAGGGGAGGACGGAGGTAGGAGATTAACTTAAGAAAAAATACCTTAGCCAAGCGGCCAGCCCTTTCACAAGATTCAAGATGTTCGAAGGTTAAAACCAGTAGGTTATCTAACAATTCAGCAATGCTATTTCCAACTAAAGTCATACGGCTTAATCGAAACTGCAAATTGAACACTAATCAGTTTTACATCTAGTGCAAATCAATCGTCATAAATTAATTACTATACTATTAGAAAAAAAAAAAATGAACTTGCATGAGGATTGTGAATAATTCATAAACCCTACTTAACTGACATGCACAATAAAAGATAAATACAACGTGATGATACCTCTCCAGGATGTTGCTCAGCACTTTCTACAATTTCATCTTCATCTTCTAGCTCCATCTCAAATATGCCTTTATTAAAATCATCTCGTAAAATGGCATCCCATCCAATTTCCAGCTATGAGAAACCGCAATATGTTTCATTATTACATGGAAAGCCAAAGAATATCCTTAAGATCAAAATTTTAAGAAAACTTTAATCTACTCACATCTAGATCTATCAGTCGATCCACCAAGGCCATAAGCACTGAGTTTCCAACAACTTCTCCGATTTCCCCACTCTCCAATTTTAACATGTTCTCCACATAAATCAAAACTGCCTACAAGGACAACGAAACCATTTCAGATCTAATTCAATTGTAAACAGAGGCAATAGCAGGCCCAAAAGCACTAAAATTCATGATAAAATTGTACAGGAAATTGCATTTAAAACCATTAACCATCACAAAACTAACTAGAAATCTAATAGTGGGGACAACAGCACATTATATCTTCATCCAACTAGGGACTACATTGAATGCATAAGCGTATCTGATAAGAGCATGGACTCTTACAGTGAAAGTACAACAATCAGATATGTGAATCACAAAGTAGATGTGCGACGTGAACTTACTCGGTCCTTATGATAAATCGTTGGCATTCGTTGGATAACTAAGTTAATTAATCTCAAGGGAGCAAGAGGAACATATTCAGAAATTTTTTTAAAAGCTGCATGCACCCGAGAAAGAACTTGGTTCTTCCTGTCAAGACCGTATGGCAGTCCAAGTTTATCCAAGAAATAAGGTGGTGGGGTAAAATTGTTCACAAGCATACCCAGAGATAAATCAAGATATTTTCCATTTGAAACCGCCTGCAATAAGAATTTACATGAGCATAATTTAATTAAAGACGAAAAAAAGGAGAAGGGAATTAATAATGAGCATGGTCTGTACAAGTTGCACATACAAGTGATACAATGAGTTCAGCTAATGCATCCTCGACGTGAGGGGCATAGTTCCACATGCTCATGCTAAAAATCTGAAAAATTGCACAGAAACAAGTAAGTTGAGCCGGAAACTAAGAAGAGAAGCTGAAAAAAATAAGAATCAAAGAAGAAGACTTACAGCAGAAACAAGGGACTCGTGATGAGTAAGGTCTATAAGTGATACTGCCGCAGCTAGTCCTTTTAAAGTAGTCTGTGATGCATAAATGTGAAGAGGTACTCTGAGCTTATACTTCTTTTAATAGAAAAAAAGGGTAAAAAGGATTATTTGGAAATGGGGATACCTCAAGTAAGGCGAGCTCATCTCGGCCAAGTTGTTTGGAATGAAGGATAACCCCAACAAGCTGGTTATAACTGTCTCTACTACCCTCAAGCTAAGAAACATTCGCTAAATAAGCAAATTGCATTTGAGAAACATAAATTAATAAATAAATAAATTTAATAGAGAAGAAAAAGTGATGAAATTTGCTTACGGATGGGACGGAGCTGAGAGCCTCTCTCACTCTACGAGCTATTTCTAGTTCAAGATTGACCACCTCTTCTTCCTCCATTACTGGGTATTTTGGCAGTTCCAGACCCATGCTTCTTTTTTTTTTTCTTGTCTTTTCTTATATATCTAGCACGGTTCAAATAATTATTTTTCTGTCGTTCCTATCACCCAAACAGAAATCAAAAACCACTGCAAATTAAGGATGAACTGCCTGCTACAGATGGAGGGTAGGTGGGGAGGGAGAAAAAGAGCAAGCCTTTCTTTTCCTTTCTTTGCGTTCCTTTCCCTTTTCTTCTTCTTCTTCTCTTTCAGGTAGTTGAAGAGACCTCTTCTGGAGTAACAGAGTCGGCTAACGAGCGAGGGTTTCTCCTTCCAAAATCCAAACCCAAACCCTCGCCCACCTTTTAAGTCGTTTTTCCATGTGTATCAGTGTAATATACTGCTAGTATTAATTAAAGTTCTTTTTTAATCTTTTTACATTATATAATTAATTTATTTTTATAAAATTTTTAATTTATAGTAATATGGTATATGGTATATATAGATGTTTTTTACTCCTTTTTTTTTTGGTAAAATATGGTATATAGATGTTAAATTAAATACTTATAATAACTAATAAGAATAACTTAATCATATTATCAAAAAAAAACTTAATCAGATAAAAAAAATAAACTTAATCAAATAGGAGGCGCAATAAGAAGAATACAAATGGAAATTATGCATATTTATTGTTAAGAAATTCTAATTCTAAACTAATATAAGTTTGATCCCTTTCTTTATGCCAAAAAAAAAAAAAAAACTAATATAAGTTTGCATAGTGGCAACACCTCATTCATTGATGGATGGTGTATAAAATTCTATACATGGACAGTGTCTCAATTAAGGGTAAATTTATTATTTACCAGTAATTCTGTTTTTGGTGGAAGAGAAAATAGTATTTCATTACTTTTTTTTCTTTCACATTTTCCTTCCTTCCAAGAGATAAGTAGATCACATTCAGGGCCATGAAAAGAGCATCTGTATTTTAAAGGTATTCAGTATTTGTACAAAAACATTTCATTAGCGTAATGAATTTTATATTACAACTAACCTTTCATAATCTCTTTCATACTACTTTCTTAAGATACACAACAAATTTCAAAATGACAAAAAGTTGAAAAAGAAATGAAATGAAATGATATGGGCCAAAGATTCCTAAAATGAATGTCTGCAAAGTCAGCAGTAGAACCAAGTTTTGCTGCAACATAAATATTGAGAAGATACATACTACTAAGATTAACTGAAAAAGGATAAAAATACATGAATTTTTTTTTTTCCTTTCCAAAATCGGCATTTCTATACTTTAGACTCGCCCAGTTCAACATCCTTGACAGGGATGTTTTCAACTCTCTCTTTCAAAAGCCTAATTTCTTCTTCTGTCAAACTGTTCTTTGCCGTGTGTAAGGCCTTGGAGTTTGACTGCTTTTCAAGCTCCACAGCCCAACTATAGATTACCATACCCACAACAGCCAGTATCATTCCCATTATGTTCTTAAAGGTCAGTGCAGAATCAAATAGCAGCCAGCCTAGAGTGAGAACGCATACTGTTTTCATATGACCCAAAACCTGAAAGGAAGTAGCTGAGAATCGCCCAATGCATAGGTACTGACTCATATTGCAAAACACCGCAAGACAGCAGGAAAGAAGTATAAACATCTGCATCAGTTGAAACCAAACACCAAGAAGAGTCAGTAAATATATATTTCATACTCATTGCAGCAAACTGGAGTTTTAACAGAGAAGAAATGTGACACTTACAATAGCACCAGAAGTCATCTTGTAGTTTGTTATAAATTTGCCACTAAGAAAGAAATCCACAAATGGACCGAGAATAAGAAGAGAAAGTGCTTGAATAGGAGCTGTCTTACTCAACAATTCAAAAGACCCAATTGAATACTTCTTCTGCAAGGAACCTATTGTCTGTTCCAAAGGGAAAAAGAAAGAAACAATTAGTTAAACTCATTTTTTCAGAACAAAAGCAACATGCTAAATGAAATGCTCATATCAGGATTTGAACTTTACCAAATACTGAATGCATGATATGTAACTTTCACTTAGTTCAGTTTAGGATTAACAATTTTGAAGGTTAATCAAATTTAGGAAAATGATCAACAAAATCTGTTAATTCTGTCAAGATTGGTTACTAGGTTAAAAATAACACATGACAACAGATTTGACAGTCAAACTGGTTTACAACATTATAGATTTTTCTTCTTGTTCTCCTTTTTCATTTCCGGAAATTTCTCTCTGTGTCTCAACCTCCCTCCTTAGATGGAGTCTTAAGCTACACATATCTATGTGTTAAGTCTATTCCAAGCAAACCAGTGCTAAAATTCCAAAAAAATGTTCCACTTAGAACCACGAAAATTGACTACATCAAGACCCACAAAGTGATTTAAAACGAAAAAGTGCATTTTGAATGAAATATATGGGTAAAACAGGGAGACAAGTTGATCCTACAACATTTTTATTCATTTGTTGTACACTACATTAGCAATACATTTATTTTTAGGCCCAGACCAGTAGGCAAAGCAAATATAACCAAGCAATCTTACGGTAACAAGAAATTTCGCCACAAATGCTTACATTGTATCTCATGGCATTCTCAAATTTGTTTCGCAAGGAACCTAACGTCAAATTATTCTATGACAGTAAAGTTCAAGTAACATCTCCCTGTTTCGTCAGGCATTACTAGACAGCTAGTTTGTAGTACTGAGAATCACTACTTCCAGCAACAACAAATAATGTCGTGCTAAAAGGTTAACCAAAAAAAAAAAAAGAACTGATTTTTTTTTAAAAAAAAAAAAAAACAGTATACTAATTCAAAAGGATACCATGGCAGTGCAGGAGATTCAAACAAGATACCCCAGGTATATGAGATTGGCTACATGATATAACAGAAAGAAAAAAAAAGGAAGAGCATATTGACTAAGTACTCACAATTTGCTGCAAAGATGTAGACAAAACTGCTACACATGCGCATATAAAACCTTTGGCATTAACTTTGACATCGGTCACAGTGCAAACACCCACACCTATAACCACAACCAAAACGGACATTTTAACTTCCCTCGAGTATTGCTTGTTGTGAAGAATCCATTCCATCACACAGACCACTGGAATCATACTGAGTTTTGAAATCTGTGACGTCAGGAAGATGAGAGATAGTTAGCTGAGGAAGAGAAAAGAGGAAGGAGGAACAAGGGTCAGAATACTAAGAGAAATGGTCCTTTTAAAACGCTATAAAGGACTGCATAGTTTCAGAGGAGATGAGAAACGACTACATCCGGCTAAATTCTTGCAGCAGGATAATGGTTTAAGATTTAGATACAGGCAAAACAAGGAATTCAAATTTTCTTGGATAATTTTCATAGCATGTTCTCAATCTCAACGTAGTGAATCAAAAGTATTGAGTAAAGAAATAAATTGAAACCATAGCAAAGGCAATGCATAATAAGAATACCTGGTAGAAACCAACAGAGTTAAGCATGAGGCTGAAATTCATCCCAGTGATGGACATATTTGCAACTATAGAAAACCACAGAAGTTCCCATAAAGGAACATGCTTGGACGCTGATAAACCAGTCGCATTTGAAACCAGACCAACCAGCGCCGTTACCGCAAAGTGGAAACCCGTTAAGGTTGTTGCTGTAAACAACGTGATTGAGCAACTTTAGTTGTGTCCTTTATTATTTGATATGTCTTAGATCTCAGGCAATAGGCAGAAAAGCTAAAGTTATCCATTCCCGAAGGAAGAAAAATAGATCCAAATTAAAAACACAAAAATGGAGGCCATACCAAAGCTGAAAGCATAACCGGAGGAGGACATGAGTTGCTTGTTAGCCATAATAATTCCAACGGAGCTTATAACGTTCATGGCCCAGGCTCCCACATCTGACACCGCCGACGATCTCTTCTCGGATGGCGGTTGCGACTCCATTGCTTCCTCGCAGGACTTGTTTGCCGTAAAGTAAACAGATCTTGGGCGGATTTATAAGTTTGAAGGAAAGCAAAAGCAAAACACAAGGCAGACGATGAAATCAAAACACGGCTTTGGCTTCTGGCTTTTGGATTTTGGGTTTGGCTTTGCTTATAAATATGAAATGTGAAATTGAATTAAATTACAAACTTGACATTTCGTTTGGCTTAAATTAACCTTGTACGAGCAAAATGGCAGATCTCAAGCAATCAATCAATCAATTAATGAAATTAATGAAATTTTATTAGAAAGGAAAAGGAAAGAGAAGAGAAGATCTGAGGGAAGAAAAATGAGAGAAATTGAAATTGCAAAGAGCAAAGAGAGAAAGCAAGGGAAGGGAAGGGAAGGGCGTTTTTCTCCTCCTGCTTGCTATCTTTCTTTCTTCACAAAAGAAGATAAAAAGAGAAAAAGGCAAAGCCCCCTTGCCTCGCCTCGCCTCGCCTCGCAATTTCAATTTCAATTTCAATTAGAATTGCCTCAAATCTTAAAGTTTTAACCCAGACTCAGACGCGATTTTCTTCCTTTCTTCTGCTTTTAAATTTTTTCACGCTCTTTCTTAATTTTCGCTGTTACCAAACATGCATCTCATTTTTACTGTCACTCATCAATTCATCAACTACGTTGCCTTTTTTGCTTTTTTTATTATTATTTAAATTTAACCGATATTTCATGTATTGTAGTATTCAGCAGCGGCGGTGTTGTATACGTGTATTATATATTTTTTGAAATAAATAAATTTTGTTATTTTTCACTTCCTTCTTTTTTTCTTGTTAAAATTTTTTTTTAAAAAAAAAAAACTCCATTTAAACTACCATTCTGATGGCAACCAAAAAAAACCATTCTCTTTTCGTGGAAAATGGAAACATTGTATTTTTTTACTTAATTTAAGTATATATAATAATTGAATAATTCTTGAAATTAGACTATTTTTTACTACTACTAGAAATATTACAAATATTATCTGAATCATGTTCTTATCTAATCTTCAACTATATCATTTTTTCAAAATGTAAGCAAATCAATCCCGCGTAGCATAATATGCGTGTTCCCATATCTCAAAAAAAAATATATATATATATATATATATATATATTCGTGTTCCCATATCCAAATTCAAGGATATTAAACGTGTTGGTATCCAATAAATTT
This sequence comes from Corchorus olitorius, assembly GCA_001974825.2. Classification (NCBI taxonomy): domain Eukaryota; kingdom Viridiplantae; phylum Streptophyta; class Magnoliopsida; order Malvales; family Malvaceae; genus Corchorus; species Corchorus olitorius. Next base: position 47,167 of record AWUE01015987.1, on the reverse strand, counting down.
TCTTTTGGCCAAAAAAATTCATGAGTAACTAATAACTTCACCCACTAAAGTGTCAAAGTCTTGCTGAGGCAAGTTTTGAGTTGAGTTCTTCTAGTGCTTTTAGTTAGTTTTGAATTTCGGTTTCCTGGATTTCAGTTAAGATTGGCAGCTAGTTTGATAGATTTTTGGGGATCTGGTTCGGTTGGTATGGGCGGAGGATTTAGAGAGGTTGTGGCAGAATTCATCACTCCCAACACGACGGAGGAAGAAGATTGTGTTAGTGTCTTAGTGATGAATCAAGTCGGATCTATCTGAGAAAGAAAATATTGAGCGGTTCTGAAATCCTTATCCAAGGGGAGCACATCTTTTATCATCAAATTTCAATCTTGTATTCAAATAATATAATAATAAAAAAAAAACATTACAAGGTATTTGTATTGCTAATTACATAATAAAACCAAAACAGAGAACACAACAAATGTAAAATCAACTCAAAAAGAAAAGAAAAGAGAAAAAAGGCATTTAAGATTAAACAGGCAGGCAGCCTCTCTAACAATGGAAATAACTATATTCTACAACCATTTTTCTCTCTACACATAAGTCTCTTCTGTCATTAAAATACAATAAACACCTGCTGTGCTCACTTGGGTGGGATCAAAAGACAGGTATGCATCGTACATCCGATGACACTCGACTCCCTCCACCAATAGCACCACAATATTGATACACATGAACATGATAGCTGTATAATACAACCATACATCTCTAGGGTCACCCTCTTAATCTCTGCTAATTCAAGGATGTCTTTGTGCACCCGGTGGTGCTGTTGGCCTCGGAAAGTTATAGGTGAACTGAGCGTCCGGAAAGTTAGGGGCTTCCACATAAGGGCTCTAGAATGTCCAATTGTTTCAAATAGTCAGGCAAAAAAAATGGAGATAGATAGACCAACAAAGAAACAGCAGCAGCGACATTGGTGAGAAAAGATATATAACATGTGTCTGATTCTATACTATTCATCTTCACCACTTTCTATCCTTAACATATAAAGAGGGGACATCCATAAATCAAGCATGAAATGGCATTGCCGGTTAAAGCTTCTTGGTTCACAAATTTGAGTTTATAATTTGATAGTTTTGGGAATATAAATCACCAAATATTAGGTTCTACCTCCTCATCCATGTAACCATATGATTACAGGAAGAGTCATTCAAAGATGCAAACACCTGAAAGAATCGGATCAGATGTCTTGAAATCCCCATTCCATAAGGTTAAGTTAAACCATGGAGCCTTATAATGCAACCAAAATTATCCAAACTATTGAAAGAACATATTTTTCAATGCCACCAATGTCTATAAGGTGGGTGACAGCTAATCTTGAACAGTTATTACGCCCAATTGATGAAATCAAGAAAAATACCCATAGCTCTTAAACTACTTGAATAATGGGTTTAACTGCCAGCAAAATAACCATACCTGTAAAGCAAATGTAGAATGAGATGACTCTTCCTGGTTTACGAGCTTTGGGGTTGCATTAAAGGAACTTCCATCACTATTTGGTTCACTTCCATTCAACTTATGTACTGCACTGCTTAGCCCAGGTTCGCTCTCACTTCCATTGGCTGACTTGGCCCTCTATTATCATACCATAGTATAGTATTTCCAATAAAAGTTCAGAACAAATTAAAGAGATGGTAAGATATGAAAATATAGATGAAAACAACAAAAAAGAACATACACACACACACGCACCTGGAAGATTTTACCAAGAGTTTTCAACCCTTTAGCTCGTGCTCGAAGCTCTTCCTTTTTGACATTGTTATCTTGAAGAACCTAAAACAATTTTTTGATAGCTTACATGAAACATACAACTACTATTTAAAGCTTGAAAGCCATAAAAGAAGGGGCTGTGAAAGAACCATTTGACAAACACGGGAAAGAGTAGCTTCAATGTCAGCTACATTAAGCTTCCATAAAGAATCAATCATCAACTTCTTGTGAGATTGCATATACTCTTCAAGCTCCTCCTCAGTGTAGTTCCCTTCTGCACTGAGCTGCTTCTTCATGTCCTCCTGCAGCTGAAGCAAAGCAATTGCACCTACAACCAGAAGGGTAAAAATGGTAAAACACAAAAATTGACAGTAAAATGATTTATCATTGGTAAGGTTTGAATACAATACCTCATTATAGCTACTAAGCATTAAAGTTAGTGTCATCTACTAACCTGTTGCTGCTGTTACTTGGGATTTAATGAAATGGCCTTTGTTTCTAAACCACTCAGCAACAAAAGGTACACCCAAGTATATCGCTTTCTTCCCAAGCTCTTTTGCCGCTTGTCTTACATATATGTAACCAATTGTATTCAACATATCGCCACCAAAAGCTGTGAAAAATATACTGCAAAATCTATCACAACTGATATAAATTATACAAACAGATATCCAACAAAATAAAGATATATAGCGGTAACAATACATCCAAAACAGTACAAATACATTTAACAAGATATAAATAAGGATTGATGTTCTTCTCTCAAGGTTACGCATCATTTCCAGAGAACAAGATACAGTACCTGCATTAGAGAGCCTTGATACTTCAGCTTTAGCGTGGTTAACAAAGTCCTCTTTATTTCCTTGCACATATTGATGAAGTCGATCTTTCAATATTTCTGCAAGTTTTTCTTCTCTTTCCTTTTGAATAATCTGTATCCAGCAAAGATTTGCATAAAGAAATATTTATCATATCTTTTATAAGATGAAGGGATGCAAGCAAGAGCAAATATTGGTAAAACCTATGAAAACTTTAATTTATTTATTAAAATAAACACCTAAACTTTGCATTGCTGGTAAAGTACTCGGAATGTCTGAATAAAGTTTACATCAAGAAAGTGATAAGGTTAGAGAAAAACATTTTTTATAGGAAGGCGAAACAAAATCAGGTTTATAAATTAGTATTGTCTTCCTATAAATGAAAGAATGCCAAAGTACATGCTTCCTTATTACATTGATTTCTCTCTAAGTATTTCAGATATCTCACACCTTATTCTACCCACTTGTCCTCAATATACACCGATTCAATTTTTAATCCTGAATAAGATCTGAACCATATTTAGTTTTCCCTATGGTCAAATACCATATTTCCCAAAATTTTCATGCCTAATCCAAGTAAAAGTACCATGAGATTTCCGAAAACTGTCACCTGTAACAATCCTAGATCCAGATAATAAGGGAGACCACAAGAAAAAACATAAAGAACTAATTTACTGTTTATTGAATTAATACTCCCTTTTGCCTTATTTTTTCTTCAATCACTCATCCTGTCACAAATGAAATTCATAGTAAAAGTCTCAATCATCTGCAACATAAATAACAACTTTTACCCTCATTTTCTCCTGCAACTTTTTAGTATCAAATTGCTCTCCATCTGTAAACATGTCTACTGAGGCCATTGATGCCATAGCAAGCTGTCCTATATATTCCTCAAAAAGCTCACTACCAAAAAGCATTGCAAAAATTGCTGCAGGATCAATAATTGCTTCGCTGCAAGAAAACAAAACCATCATGTAAATAACATGAAAGAATATTAAATTTCTTTCAATAGTTTTTAACAGCCAATGAACCTTGAGTTTCAAGTATTCATAGAATATAAAGAAGAAACTAACGTTGAGATTCCAGCTTTCCCATAAGCATCATATGCTTGGCGTTGTGCTGGATCACTTAATACTTGATAAGCCTCTCCCAACACCTAAGTAAAAGTTGAAAAATAAGAATTTAAAGAAAATTGTAATACTCGAAATTGAGGTCAATAATGGATACAATGAAAACATTGCAGGCAGACAACGAGGCAATTTGTACATTACAGTGTTCAAAGGTAACCCATATAACTAAAAATTTGTACAATTACATATTTTTTCTCCTATCTGGTCTTATTGAGGATACATCGCTATTGACTTAATTAAAGCACAGTGGCATATATGATTCTTAAGCTGACCTCACATAGCGCAAAAAATGCTTGGGTTTGTTGTGATTGTTGTTGTTCTAAACAAACATCAAGGTTCAGATACAGGATGATTATTCTCTACTAAAACAGTTATCAATTGGTTAATAACAACAACACACAACAAACTAGTCCATAGCTTGATTATGAAATTGATTAATTCTGGCTCAATAGAGCTAACAAATTTTGGAAGGAGTCAAAGTCCAGAAAAGAGTTATGCAGAAAATGAACTTCTTCATTTTGAGATTTGAAGTGGAAAATTCTGTCTTAAAGAGTAGAAAAGTCGACAACTCATTCAGGGGGCAACAGACATGGAAACACCATTCACATAGGCATAAGAAACGGTAAAGAGAATACTGGTATTCATGTTACATTGCATGTAATTCCCACAAGTCAATTTTGATTTTCCAATAGCTCTGTATTTGGAGAAACAGAATAAAACAAGTACAAAGTTTTCCAAATGCTAAACAACAAAGAAACAGATCCAGCATGCCAATCAGCAACATTTGGCAGCACAGCATTTGGGGTGCTGAAACAATATTTTGCATGTAGGGCAGAAATGAAACTAACTGCTCAGTAAACTCAAACTATCATTGTTTTGGTTAGTGAACATGTAAAATGGAAGACTTGCCTGAAAATTCTGTGCTGCAAGAGGATCATTGGGGTTTTTATCAGGATGAACCTGCCGTGCCTGCAGAGAATATACAAATGAGCCAATATGTGAAAAAGTTGAATGCTTAAAAGTCTGAGAATCAGCAGTAAGAGAGTTGCAACTGATAGCTGGGAGGAAGAATAAGTATATACTTTGATATTTAAATAAAACAAGAAAAAGAATAAAAATCGCAAATAAAAACAGGGTAATTTGAAATTGTTTCAACTATCCATGAGTAGAAAGTAGGCTCTGATTCTACAATCAAATACAATTTTCGGACGGATCTACCAAAGTTAAACGACTACCATGAAAATTAACCTAATCTAAGCTGGGGATGGTGCAAAATCGGAGTCGAAACAATCACCTTGATGTAATAAGCTTTCTTGATATCAGCCTCCGTAGCAGAAGGGCTGACCCCTAAGACGTCGTAATATTCCGTCTCCTTCACCATTCCCGATCGATGGCTTACTTTTTAATGATAAATAGAAAAGCGGAAATTCCCCTGCGAGTTGTATCCAGGCAGCAAGCAGACTACCGGCGACGAAATTGAAGCCTTTTTCTTGAGAAAGAAATAAGGAAAACGAAAACACAAAAAAAAATCGCAAGATTTTTATTCCCAAAATCTGATGTTCCAAATCGAAAAAAGTCGAGTATTAGCGTAGCTCCACGCGCCGACCTTTGATTCCTTAGCGTTGACTATCGCTTGCCTGTCGCGGAGTAACTTCTCATATATTCCCCTTGTGAAAAAATAAAATGAATAAAGAATCTTGATTTCCCTAAAATTAAAATGTAAATAAAGAAATTTGCAATTGTTGCATTTAAATTGTTGTTATTATAGGATGATAACTTGACTAAATGCTCACATTAATGCCTAACGTTGGAGGTTTTCTCATTTAAGGATTCAGCCTTTCAATTGTAACAAATTAGAACCTCAAGTCCTCAACCAAATAGATTGTTCTGGCCAACCAAAAAAAAAACCCACATAGATTGTAGCAAATCATGTCTTTTTTTTTTGTACATAAAATGCCGATAAAGTCAGCTCAGGTCTTTGAATGGCAAAACCATTAGCATCTTGATCCAGCAGCGGAAGTAAATCCGTAGGAGGTTCTAGAAATATCTTGCAGCCATGAGAAAGCACTTGGCCCAAATTTGCCATGAAATCAGCACAACGGTTTCCCTCTCGAAAAACATGAGCAATATCACGAATCCACTCTCCCTGTATCAACACCAAAGCTTCCTCTACCAAAGTGGAATATTGATGGGTATTATCAATGCCATGTTTCAAGAAATTAACTACTACACTTGCATCCAATTGAATGATAACATTGGTCAAACCAAGGGATTTGGCAAGTTTCAACCCCTCGCGAATGTCCCAAAGTTCCGCATAAAGGCTGTCAGTTATCCCAATGTGCATAGAAAACCCTCGTAACCAGGTACCATTGGAGTATCATTATCCTTTGCGCATGTGGAAATAAATTACTTTTTGGCTACCTAAAAAAAATTAATTTTTGGCAATTTTCTTCAATTTTGTGAAAGTTAATAATCTTTTAATGTCTGGCAAAAAAAATAATCTTCCATAATCTTTTAATGGAAACTTTAAAAAAAAAAAAAAAAACCCTTAAATATGTTTGAAAAGAAAAGAGTAATTGAACATATTTCATAGGTAATGGGCTCACTTCTTTAACATGACTTCTCAAGTTCTCATTGGAGAGTATTATGCCCATGAAAACAAAGAATCAGATTTGTAGATGTAATTTGGGTCGAATGAATGAAAAAGGAAGCCTAATTGTTCAGTTTCTTGGGAAAAACCATAATTTTAGTGTGAATATATGTTTACGCCAAAAATAACTATTTTGACTAAATAGAGTATATGTTAAATTTTTAGTTTAAACACATTACAAACAATCATCATAAAATTAAAATTACATACTCGTAGTAAGTTTTAGGTATAAAAAAGCTCAGTGAAATAGTAAATTTTAGATGCTAATTAATTACAGTCCAACCCACATTCCTCCAAATATGGGGCATCAGATTGGGGCGAGAATGGATCGAGACGAATCCATAGAAGGGAGAAAATGGAAGCTAACAAAATTGACCAAACAATAATAACGGTGGGAGTGGTGTTTCCTCGACCCAACAAGGCTTTTAGGAAAGGAAAGAGGTGAAGAATAACCCAAAATGCAAAAAAGAGCTTCCCAAACAAAGGTCCCCAAGAGTCATAGCCATAATTTATTGCATTTGAGATACCAGCAACTACTCCTATTAGGTTTATTATAAGCAGTGTTGTTGGAGGAATGAGCAAAGTTGTCCATTTTAATGCATATTTAGAAAACTGATCTCCATGATCATTTTCTGCTCCTTTGGAATTGGCATCAATGTTTATACCAGTTATAACCTTTGAAACCCCTTGGAATACAGCAAATAGATGCGCCGAGACCCCTCCAATCACCCAAAATTGTTCATTCCTCCACCATTCATCGATTCCAACTCCACTCCATCTCATTTCCAACATGCTTGTTGCAAAAATACAAATGAATAGTGACAAGAACCACAAGCTACCTGCATTGCTGAGCTGCAAAAATTACAGATCATCATTTACTATTATTTGCTAATTATTTTGTCAAGTTATATTAAAAGGGTTAATAATTTGATTTATATATATACCTCTGGGATGATGAATTTGCCTGTGAGCAAGCACACAGCAGGAAGGGTACAGTATGCTGATAAAGGAATGGAGGTCCATGGATATAGAGTTGCATTTATATAAGAAAGACGTTCCAAGGACTTTAGGCCACCTCCATATCCATACCAAAGAGGACAATGCTTGCTAAAGAAGATTTCGAGTGATCCAAGCGCGCATTGGAGCACCTGGTGCAGACCATCAGAAAGGTTGATTGGAGCACATCCTTTGAATGCAGGCCTAGCGGGTATATGATATATGGATCGCCACCCGTGGCAATGCATTTTGAATCCTGTTAATATATCCTCTCGTATTGAACCATACATCCATCCAATCTAACAACATATGCGGGAATTATGAGTGTATATCCTTTAGTAATTAAAAAGTTATATTAAGAAAAAGTGTCTTTACCTCTTTTCCCCATTCTGTTTTATCTTCATAGGCACAAGTGATGACATGGATGGCTTCTTTAAGCAGAGATGCAGTGCTAGTTCCTTTTAGTGTTTCACCATTCTCTAACAAGATAGACGCAACAAAAATTGGGGACTGCCCAAACTTCTTCTCCAGCTTCTGCTCACACATAGCAAAATGTTCCCCTTCCTTACCTGTATTTAACCTTTTCAAAGTCAAATGATATGATAAAATCTTCTGTCAACATGCTGGATCCTTAAAGGGTTAAATTTCAAGTCAAATGAAATGATCATGGTGGAGTGAGGGGCAAGTAAATGCATAGCTACAACTAGAACAATTCAATATCAAAATGTTGACAAGAGACCTTCTTCGTTGCCCTCCATAGCAGTGTACACAAGTGGTGATGTTATTCCCTCTGCATCCCTTTGTTTAGTTTTAGTATTTTTCGTCTTTAAGTCTACCTTAGATTGCTTCTTTCCCCTTCTCCAGCAACACCACTTAGGCCAACAATTGCATGTCCTTATTGGTGGCTTCTTCACTTTTGGAGCATCACAACCATAAAGTGCTATTCTTCTAAATACACATCCAGTACCAACATACATAGGACCTTGAATGCCATCCAATCCTTTCATGTTAATCTGTAATTCACAATTTACACATGATATTATATTTCAAACAAATTAAGATATTAAAGTTTGGCAATTAAATGCTTACGTCAAAGAATATGGTTTTCTTATTGCCATATTCATCATGTCCGTCATTGCCATCAAACCTCTGTGGGAACTGGACATAACATACTTTCTTTCCTAGCAATGGATCCATCATGAAACACATTGCCTCTCTAAGAGCTTTGCTATTATTAATGTAGTGATCAAAATCCAAATTTAATACATACGGTGCATTTGTTAGCAGAGCAGAGACTCTAACCTGCATTACAAATAAGATTGTTATGATTATTAAAAATTACAATCTTCCATCTTGATCTTAATACAAATAAATCTTGTCAAGTAGTGCATGAAAATGCAAGAAATTTTATATACTCGCCATTAGAAGTTTACCAAAGCATTCATTGCTCCAGCTTTCTTATGGTGATTAAATCTGGGCCTTTTTTCTCTAGAAACATACACCAGGCTTGGCAATTTATTTCCATCAGTATCATATCCTCCAGTTTGCCCAAGGAAAACCTGTGAATTAACGATGCAAGTATATATATGTAAGTTATGGCAGAAAATAAATTAATTTAATGTTTCTTAAAAAAGGAAACAGAAGCATTGACACACCTGAATCATTCCAGGATGATCGTGAGGGTTATTCCCAGGCCATGGAGTTCCATCCTGCATAGTCCACCCTTCTTGTGGAACCTTTTTAGCCTTGGCAACCAAAGCATTGATTCCAACTTTGAAAGTTTCATACTCTCTCTAAAGTTGCAACAAAAATTGGAGTTAGCCTGTGATTATACATAAATGACAACAAAAATCATTGAGCTTGGAAAATTTCTTGTTACCTTCATTGCTCTCCTTTCCCTTACAAATGATGGCGACACCTTATCGTTAAGATAGTCTATTTTTTGAGCAAAGTACCACTCAGGTGCCCTTGGTTCAATGTTAAACTTCTTACAAAAGGGAACCCATTTCTTTGCAAATTCTGATGTTTCTGACAGTGCCTCAAATGTTAGCATAGCAGCACCATCATCAGAAACATAACAAGTTACCTTATCAACAGGGTAGTCTACTGCAAGAATGGATAGGATAGTGTTTGCAGTGACCAATGGGGGTTCTTTTAATGGATTAACCGTGCTAACAAATACGTCAATATGAGAAAGTTGAGAAGGTTGCCCCTCTTTCTCATATCTGAAAAACAGAAAACAAGATACTAAATTCATTCAAATTTGTCATAGATGGATGAAAAGAGCCAAAATCTAGTATTAAAGCATTATGTGCAGATTACTTACCGTAATGATAATCTATCCAGATAAGTTTCCCTCTCAACGGGAAGCCACTTTGGGAATTGATCAAGAATCCATGAAAAAGCAAACCAGATTTCACAAATGACAGATACAAGCCACAAAGCATAGGCATTGTTTACAGGGTGCATGACTCGGTAATGAAAGAAAAATCCAAGAACTATAAGTCGAATTATGATGATCAACCGGTAGGGGTTGATTTGGCTTGATGAAATGGGCAGCTTTCTTGACAATGGTTGTCTAGCCTCATCCATTCTGAATTACAAGCATTAACTATGTGTTATTAATTTATAGGCAATGAATTTTGAAAGAAGAGAAAAATATTTGCAATGAATTCAAACATGAAGTAAAGTAGTTGTTGGAAACTTGGAAAGATGATCTTTTGGTAAGGCTTGATTTGTCTTTGATCAAAGTAAATTTCAGGAACTAATTAATGTGAAAAAAAAAATTCTGTTGGAATCTAATGTAAGTCTTATAAGACAAAGCTCACAAATAAATGAAATACTCAAAAAGATGGGTAGGGGGGGGGGGGGGGGGGAGCTTACAATGGTAAATCAAGGTCAGCAGAGTAAATATCCTTGCAACCATTAATATCATCAGAATTCATGACTTGGAACTTGTCTTGCCTTTGTTTCCAAGCAACACTTCCATAGCCATAAGCAGCTAAATCCTTGGAAGGATCCAAGGCTCTGGGTTGCACTACAGAGGGAAAAGAGGGAAGAAATGAAGTAGATGATCAACTTCAACCCACATATAAAAGGAAACAAAATTTCGTATATACCAGAAGAAAGAAGGGAAGTAATCCTTTTGCCATTGGCAGCCATGAAGGAAGGGACCAAAGCATGCTGGCCATCAACCTGGTAGTGAATACGTAACGAAATACGAGTAAGTAAGTAAATAAATACCATTAATTGAGCAATATTGACGAGCAGGGGATGGGGATAAACTACAAACCTGCAGATCATGATGAGGTGGATTAGAGACACAACTTACGATTGCATTTGCATTTGCATGGTGCATAACCGAATTGAACTCATTCTCCAAGTCATCAATGTCATCTTCTTCTTCATCACCCTCCACTCTAGCACAGCCTGAACACCGCGCGTAAGAGCAGAATAGACAGAAAAAAACAGATATATATGGTAATTAATTAACTGATTATCATATTACCCTTGAGACGTTTAAATCTGGTCTTGCAAAGAGGGCAGACTTTGTTTCCTTCCCGGCGCTCGTATTCATAGCAAGGGCGGCAAATGGGGAAAGCGCATTCATTGCAGGCCACAAACGCCTCTCCATCAACCGTCACTCCCACCTCATCGTCGCATATATGACATTTTTGGCTTTGGCGATGGCCCCTTATTATAATTTCCGACGACGAGTCCCCCTGGCCAGGGATAAATAGGAGCTCGTCCCGGTTGTGAGACCCTGCAACTAGACCACCAGTGGCTTGCATTGGCACCAAACAAATGAGACCTTGAAATCAGATTGTTAATTAATAATATGCTTTCTCCTTTCTTAGGCGTCTCACTCTCATTATTCCTTGCTTGTTGCTTCCTTCAACTCCCCGCCCCCATAACCATAGAAATTAATTTATATATCCATGTTAATTATGTTACTCCACTTGCAGATAATAACAAACCAACAGAAGGATAAGCAAGGCGCTCTAGGATTAATAATTTTAATTTAAATTTTAAACTTTAAAATTTGTTGAGTCATACTTAGCAATTCATTTTCATTTTGAGAAAAAACTCTCAGGTAAAAACGGTACCACACTACAAGTCTAGGACCCTTTTTCTTTTTTTCTTTTTGCCAAGACAATTTCTAGGACTTTTTTTTTATACCATCCGGTGTCCAGGGTTTAGTCATGATTAATCCGGATCTGACCCGCATCACGCACCTGGTTATGGTGAGTGAGTCTCCCAACAGAGTCAGCTGCGTACGCGAAGTCTCGAATCTAAGACTTGCTTAAGCTGGAATAAGTCTAGGACTTCAATTGAACAAACCATTCACTCTCTAATCACTAATCCCTATCAATTATCATCTCTTGGTTTTTAGTGTTACTTAGAAAAGTTTCGTGTGAATTAGCTTAAAAATTGGACGGCAGGAATCAAATGGAAACAAGCACTTTTGGAATTCGTTATGGACAAAAAGTCAAAAACAATAATGAAGCGATTTTAACAAGGTGGACTTTATAAATTAATAAATTTATCAATAAATAACGGTATATACAAAGTTTGTTTTTTTTTTTCTTTCTTTTCTAGTAATACATAAACCGTATAAAATTATAGTAACTTTTTTGTGACACAGTTTAGGAAAATTGGTTACCTTCCTCATTTATGAAAACCTACTGAAATTTCATAGGATGTAAGGTTACTATATATATATTGCATAGAGAAATGTTGATACCTTACATAACTTTCCTTGTGACACGATTTAAGACAAATCGGTAATGATGGAAAATTACTAATTTTCTAAAGATCATGTGTAAGGTTACTAAATTTATGTAAAATGCATATATAAATTTTGATGATCTTTGTACCTTTTTATGTGACATGGTTTCTGAAAATTGGTACTCCTTTTAATCTTTCTCCTCATTGACATTGATGAAAAATGACTAAAATTTCTTAGGATATACAAAGCATTGACGGTTTGATAACTTATATACATTTTTTACATGACAATGTTTATAACCTTTCTCGTTGATAAAAAATTAACTAAAAATTCTAAGAATGTAAGGTTACTAAAATGATATAGTGCATAGAAATCCGATAACTTGTATACATTGTTCTATGATGTGGTTTAAGAAAATTAGTAACCTTCATTATTAAAGAAAGTTACTGAAATTTCTAAAAATGTGGTATGGTTTATAAATTTATATATAGTCATAGTGCATAGAAATTTTGATCCTTTTTATACTTTTACTGTAACACAGTTTAACAAAATAGGTACCCTTTATCATTGATGAAAAGTTTTTAAAATTCATCAAATTATAAGAATTTCTATGAATGTAAAGTTACTAAGCTAGTGTATAGTGGCTAGGGTTAAATTTCTAATAACCTCAGGTAAAAAAGAAAAAAAAAGCAAAAGTTGGCTTAGTAAATTTATTATATTGTACCTTTAAAAGAAAATGACCCTGGGCCGGAAAAAGAAATAATATGACCCAAAAGCGAGCCCAAGCACCAACAAAGAGTCCATATCGATATTCGTTTGAAGGAAATAGGCCTGAAATATAGTTGAGTTGTAGCCCAGAAAAGTCAATTGATATTTTCTGACTTTGATTTGATAAAATCGATCGATTGATTAACAAAAAAAAAAAAAAGAAAGACCGACCGGGTCAGAAGTCAAGAGGGCAAAGGAATTTTTTTTTTCCCTCTGCACCCATAGGCACGCAATCGATCGTGAATAGAGTTTACAGCAGCCGAGCCGCTGGCGATAATGGTTTTCCTCTAGTTTGGAAATTTTGGACCCAAATCGTAATTTACTATTCTTACCAGCGGATTTTTGCAGATTGGCGGCGACTGTTTAAGGGTAAGAAAGAAAGAGTGTTGAATTGTCGATTCTTTTTTCAACTGTGTATTTCTAAGTATGAGAGATTATGATAAAACTAACATCGACATGCATGTTCTTTGAAAATTTTCTTTTCTTCCTTTGAATTTTGGCCAATCTTGTTTCCAGATATAAATCTCATTTAATTAGTTTAATGGTCTATTGCTTATTAGAGTCTCGGCTTTGTTTTTTGTTTGTAACAAATAGCCAATCCATATTGAGGTTAGTTTGGTTTGAATTTGATTCAGGCCGGCCATGGTTTCTTCAGCTTGTCCCCTTGAGGAATATGATCACGTTCAAGATCACCCTTATTTTTCCAGAAAGCGTCTTAAAGTTTCAGATCCCAACCCCAATATTTGTACTGGCCTCTCTGCCCATTTTGCATCATCAAATCATAGGTATTTTTATTCTATTTGGTTGCCATAGTTTTGATCCTGTTTCTTTTCTTTATGTATTTTTTTGTGTATAGTTGTGTTTTTCTTTTATGTTGTCTGCCTAAAAAAAAATCTGTTCATGATTCTGCAGTGATGAACAACCTGCAATGGAGATGAGTTGCCAGTCTAATGGCAATGGCAGTGTAATTCCGCAGTCTTGTAATGGCGGTGGAGCTTCGTGCCAAGAAAATAGTTACTCCAGCTATGCACCATCGTCGTCATCATCATCATCTTCTTCTTTTGCCAGTGGGTGGATGTATGTAAATGAGCATGGACAGATGTGTGGTCCTTACATCCAACAGCAATTATATGAGGGTTTATCTACTGGTTTCCTGCCTGATGAGCTCCCTGTTTATCCTGTAGTTAATGGGACTTTGATGAATTCCGTTCCATTAAAATACTTCAAGCAGTTCCCTGATCATGTTGCAACTGGTTTTGTGTATCTCACTTCAAACACAGCTTCCCATTATTTGAAGGCATCCCATACAAATTTCCAGCACACACTTGCCCAATCACATCCCAACTGCAATGGTATTGATGCATCCAATCACCTCATGCCAAACTCTCTAGCTTCTAGCTTTCTTTTGCAGGTATTATTTTCCCCCCCTTTTTTTCGGAGTTCAATCTTAATTCTTACCCCTTTCCTTATGACTTCCTTCAAATGATTTTCTCTTTCTTTTGTAGTCTGGTGAAGATGCGTGTTGGTTGTATGAGGATGATGAGAACAGGAAACATGGGCCTCATTCCCTTTTACAATTACATTCTTGGCATCGCTATGGTTATCTTGCAGATTCTGTCATGGTAAGGCTTGAAATTCTAACAGTATGACTGATGATGCCTGAGTTAATTATCAACGAATTACCATTCTTTTGGTATTTGGCAAGTTGTATGATAGTTCTGCTTACTATTTTGCTTCTCACCTGTAATATATTATTTTGCAGATATATCATGCTGAAAACAGGTTTCAACCCACTAAATTGCTGTCTGTTCTAAATGCTTGGAAAGGTAGTCAATTTTATGCTGCTGGAAATGAACAGGCCTTATCGGTGAACTTAATCTCAGAAATTTCTGAAGAAATCTCTTCTGAGCTACATTCTGGGATTATGAAAGCAGCTCGCAGAGTTGTGCTTGACGAAATAATCAGCAATATAATGTTAGAGTTTATTGCTGCAAAAAAATCTCAGAGACATCTAATGGTTGAATCGCTAAACCAGTATGCTAAAACTTCTCCTGATGGCAAAATGGTAATATATGCATCTCACACACAAAAAGATATATACATATATATTGATTCTGATATTCGTTTACCTTAAAAGCTCAAATGCTTTTGGTTTCAGATTGAAAATTCCCCTGAAATTAAAACTAATTGTACTCACAAGCTCAGAACAGCGGCCTCCGACAATGTATCTGATCAGCCATGCATGCAAGAGTTTAAAGAATCTCTTGGAAGTATAAAATCTGTTGGAAGCTTTGAAAACTTTCGGGGTTCTTGTACAGTTGTTTGTAAGATGCTTTTTGAATATTGCATGCAAGTTATGTGGAATGCTGTCTTTTATGATAGTATAGCTGAGTATACATCTGTCTGGAGAAGGGAAAAACTTTGGTTTACTCAGCCTAATGTCATGGTGTCTGCTACTGACTTCAGGGAAAATCACGAGAAGGCTGAAAAGGTAACTAATGAACGTGTGAGTGAAGTCTATATGCCATTCTTATTTCTTTGTATATGTTACCTCTATAATGTCCCTGAAGCTAATACTTCAATGATTTTGCAGATTTTATCTGGGACGGAACCGATTGCTTGTGGTGTTGATTGTCCTCCTGGTTTTCAGCTGGCAAGAGATGCTGCTGGTAATCCTGCAGAAAAATCATGTATTCCTTCATCTGTCGGGCAAGAAGTTTTACCCAAACTAAATAGTTCATTGTGCAATAATGGCTTTAAAAGCATCCTGGAAGGTGTTGAGAATGAACTCCATTTATCTATGAAGGCATTTATGGCCAAGTATATTGGCAATCTTGTTAAGCGTGAGGCAAGAAGAGTGATTGGTTTGAAAAATGATGACAAATTGAAGGAAAATCTGGATGAAGTGGAAGTAGGGAAATCAGTTATGTCAATAAATGATGAGTTGAAAGAGTTACAAAAGGTTCATCATTTTTAATGCTTGATTATGATTATATTTCTACTTTTTTATAATTGTTCTAGCAAGACTAGGTTCAATCTTTTAGATTACAGCTAAATATGTGCTTGTTTATAGTACACAAGGATTATATCTTTCTGAAACTTAAGCAAACAATTTCTTTTACAGCTGCAAGACACTGTTGGTCCATCTTGTGTCGTTGACATTTCAGACATTTGTGGAGAAAAAAAGGATGGTTCAAGTGGAATGTCAGATTTATCTGGGAATCCAAAGAACCCACTGCATTCCTGGAAAACGTTTGGTCAGTCTGCATCTAAAAATTTGTATGTTATGAACCAGGAAACTTTTATGGCTGGTGTATTTAGGAAATTGTTTGCACATGCAGGTGATGCAATTGATGAAGAAAAAGTTGATGAGCCACCAGCTCCTGGACTTGAGGGTAATGCTGGGACTCTTGTTCCATCACGCATCAATAAATTTCGACCTTCAAGGTCAGATGAGCATATCCCTAAGATTGGAGAATATGTTGCCATGGCAATGTGTCGGCAAAAGCTCCATGATGATGTGCTAAGAGAATGGAATTCATCATTTATTGGTTCTAGTCTTAGTCAGTTTCTTATATCATGGCGTGCTTTGAAGAAACAGCGTCTGTGTGATGGCAATGAGGTAATGATCTATGTTTTATACCTTTTATTCCCACTACTCACCTCGGGATGATATTGGGTTGAAATTTGAAAATGATTGGTGACATTTTTCATTGCTTCAGAAAAGAGCATTTAGTGCAGATAGAGAAAATATTGCGGCTTCTTCTACCAGACATGAGAAGCTCAGGGACGGGTCAAAGAAGTCTCAGAGTTCAGGCTCCTCAGAATTATCCTTAGCGACTGATAAAAATACATACTGCCGCAAGAAAAAGTTAATTCGTAAGAAGATAGAAGCGTTGCAATCTACCATTGCCAATGGGTCACAAAACCAACCTGTTGAAAGGCCTAGGAAGAAAGAGGCTTCCAGAAATTTGTTGGACCAATCAGATCCAGAACCAACTGCTGCTACTTCTAAAGAGGTTGGGATAAATAAACGTGTATCTCAAGTATCTACTGTTTCTAGGTCATCCAAAGCCATTGCTAAATGTAGTTTGCCCAATGGTCACTCATTGCCAAAGAGTGCGAGTGCTCGAAAAACAACCAAGGTTTCCCCCGCTGTTCAAAGTATGCCATTTCTTATAGATGATTCTTCGTATTGCAAAAGATGATAATGTACATAGGAATGGTAACATTGATTGACTATATTATGCAGAAAATTTGGCGCGAGAAAGTGCTACTGAAGCGCGCAAGGAGAGGGCATCAACCTTCCAGGATGGTGATGTTGAGAAGACTGAGGGCAGGAGTAACCATATTGTTGTTTACAAAGGAGGGGTTACAAATGAGTCCCGCAAGAAAACACTAAAAGGTTTTTCTTTTTTCTGTTACTTCATGTTTTTGCTTTTTATTATTATCTTAATTAATTGCATATTTTAAATCTTTATTGATACTCTGTTATGTCTTTATAGCACCCAAGGTATCAAGGGTAAAAAGGAAGCAATCAAATGATCATGAGCCTCCATCGCTTCCAAGCAAGTTACAGAAGTTAGAAAATTGTGATGGCAAGCATTCTTCTTCTAGAGGAATTGCAGATCAAAAGGCTCAGCCAGTCAGATCCAAGACAGCTAATTCTTGTCCTATATCTGATGGATGCGCACGATCTTCAATCAATGGCTGGGAGTGGCATAAATGGTCGCTCAATGCAAGTCCTGCTGAAAGAGCTCATGTTAGAGGAACTCAGTGTATTGACATGAAGTTTTCACGTTATGAGGTTAATAATATGACGCAAGGGTCTAATAGTAAAGGTCTTTCTGCAAGAACAAATAGAGTGAAGCTACGCAATCTTGTTGCTGCTGCAGAGGGTGCTGATCTCTTAAAAGCTACTCAGTTGAAGGTGATTTTGAGATGATGTTTATTATTTGAATATATTTGTGTTTTCAAATGCCTTCTTGAGACTTGGCAATTTTAATCTTTCATCTTGTATTTAGGCAAGGAAAAAGCGTCTGCGTTTTCAGCGAAGTAAGATACATGATTGGGGTCTTGTTGCACTTGAGCCAATTGAGGCTGAGGACTTTGTCATTGAATATGTTGGAGAGTTGGTTCGTGCTCGGGTATGTTTAACTTGCTTAGAATTACCTGTAATATGTTATTGTACTTACTAATTTCTTTCTTCTTATTTTTTTTTCTTTTGTGAATTTCATCCTTGCATGGATGGCCATGAAATGTTATAGATCTCTGATATACGTGAACGATATTATGAGAAGACGGGAATTGGTAGCAGTTATCTATTTAGACTTGATGATGGATATGTGGTAAGTATATCGAATTCTAATTCCTGGGAGTGAATGTGAGCTGAATCATGATTTGGTTTTCCTTCCTTATTTTTGTGCAATCTTTTGACTTCGTATGTGCTCCATTGTTTTGTAGGTTGATGCTACAAAGTGTGGCGGGATTGCTCGATTTATAAACCATTCTTGTGAGGCATGTGAAGTTACAGCTTTTTTCTTTTGTTGCCACTCATATGATGATTTGTTCTGCTAATCTGAACTAGTTGAATTGCAGCCTAACTGTTACACAAAAGTCATCAGTGTGGAGGGCCAGAAGAAGATTTTTATTTATGCAAAGCGGCACATAACAGCTGGTGAAGAACTTACTTACAACTACAAGTTCCCTTTGGAGGAGAAAAAAATTCCTTGCAACTGTGGTTCAAAGAAGTAAGATGCAATGGGATTTGTTGCTGTTAGTTTATTTAACTTTGCGATTTTATTTGCATTGTGTCTAATTGATGTTGGTGCTTGTTAAGAAAACTTAGTCACTCTATGATTTCCATTTCATAGCTGTGCGTTAGAATGGTAGTAGAAACACACACTACTTCCCATTCTCTGCTTAATATCATCTAACTAACTATTCCTGCTTTTCTTCAGGTGTCGTGGATCTTTAAACTAGGATGCATACTTCAAATATGTACGTGAATGATTCTTGTTCCCTGTTCCTTTTCTAATTGTTTGTTTTTACTCTCTTATCTATTGTATTTATTTTGTAGGCTATCCTCTTGATTTGTTTCTCATTTTGTAAAGTCAGCAAATATTGATTCCAATTTGGTATGTGATTTTTTTTTTTTGGATTAGACGATTTTCTTGTTTAAAACAAACAAGGCAGTACCTGGTATACTGCTCATAAAGGTTAAACTGTACTAGAGCAAACATGAAATATACAGAGTACTAACAAAGGTCAATTGACCAAAAAAAAAGTAAAAACTACTAGTAAGAGGAAAAACATTGACTATAAAGCAGCATTGCAGCTAGATATCAGCACTGGGCCTCAGCTGCTGCAAATGTTTGTTCATCTGCTGACTTCTGGGAACATTGAATTGAGAATTTAATTAAGGTTTAGGATAATATATTTTGCATTTAGTCTCTTGGCTAATTGAAATATGAAGATATTTAAACACCATTAGCCCCTAATATTTAATTATAAAATGATTGTCTCTGCACTTTTGATGTCTGGTCCAACCAAGTAATGAAGCCACTGTCTTAATGGCTATCAATGTGAAACTATTAAGTGTGCTTATTTGAATGTTTGGGCTATAGCATATGGAATAATGGCAAATTTTAACCTTTGGATTATGCACTGTATAATGAATGTTTTGGTATGTTGGACATGATAGCTGATAGCTTTGTTTGATGAAAATGCAACTTTCTATGTGGTACCATTTTGGGGGATGTCTCAGAGGCTATGTTTTTCTGACGCTTCGGATTCCTTGAAGTAGCTGTTTCCAACACTTATCTGATCATGGTATGGAGGTTTGATACCCCATATCTAATGGAAACCTTAGAATAAACATTGAACCTATGTTTGTAGACATACCGAATCCAACATTCTTTCTGAGTCAAAGAAACATAGCTGAAGGAGTTTAGACAATTTTTTTATCTTTAACTTGACAATATGTATTTATTTACTTTTGATTATTTATTGATGTTATATTCTGTATTTTTTATGTTGACCTACAGGATACTTCACTGCCTTCATTCTTGACTAGCTGTCTAGCTGTAGCTTGACACGCTCAGAGGTAAAGGAGCTTGGAGTGAGTCCACTATAATATTCTCAATGCCTTCTTGGAGCCTGCTGCCAAAAGGTTTTGGTAATGATTATTTCGAGACGAGTTTTGGCGGACTACTTTGACAGCACATATCAGCAATTGTTTGTCTCTAATTATCAACTATTTAGGTATCTTTGACAGCCACTTCACGCTTTTACATTATAGCAATCAACAATTAGATATTGGTTTTATAGTAAAATCGGAATAAAATATTTATTTAGTTAATTGGCCTGTGGTTGAGGCGGTGAGTTTTGGATGATGTAAAGCTTCAAATTGAAGATCTTGTTTGTGTCCCATATTCATAATTTTGTAGTTTTACCCCAATAGCTCGTGGTATATAAGCTATCCTTGTTAAAATGATGGAAATATATATTCAATTCTGCAAGATTTTAATAACTAGACTGCGTTTCTATGGTCATGGGATTTGAACTTCATCTTTATGAAAATAATAATCTGAAAACTTGTCTACTTAAATATAATCATGAACTCGTAGTTGCTTAATCTTGAGTTGTTATTGTGCCAACTCAACTTGAGAGTTTTTTGAAGATTAGCCTTGGGTTACTCTTGACCTGTTGTATCATCTTTAATATGCATTCTAGACATAAGAGAACCAATGAATGACTAATATTTGCCATGAATTGTTGTGGACATTGATGAACGTTTCAGGTTATGAACAAAGATATCACAAATAGGGGTGGATGATTGGATAATGATCCTTCTTCACCGATTGTTTTGCCTACATGTGGGAGATGATGAAGTACTTACCGTGTTCATCGTTGTTATATATAACACTGTTGCAGATGAGTCCCTCCTCTTAGAATCTGTAATCAGCCTAATCTTTTTTTCTTGCCTCTTGACGTCCTGGAGTATTAAGATTTTGTACAGTACAGACATGCATTATTTATTGATTTTTTTTACATATATTGGGCATGTGAGGTGGTTTTGGGAATTTTTGAGCCCTTGACGGTGGACATATTTGTTTAAACAATATAATAAGAGGAAATGTTAATTTTATATACCCTAATGACAAGATACCAGATTTACAGTAAACTTGTGCTGGAACCATAAGTTTTTCATTTGTCTCAACTTGAAGTGATGGTGTTGAATGAAATATTTCCAATGATAATATAAGTAAATCTAGTTTTATAACAATATATGTCAAGTTTGAAGCAATGGGAGGGCAGGGGTAAGAGGATGGGAAATTGTATGTAAAATATGGTGCATGCGTAGAGGCAGTAGCTCATTGTTGGAGATTATTAAAAGGAGAAACACGAGTCAGTGAGAGCAAGCAATCGAATGGTATGATGTTTGGCATATCCTTTTTTACTTGGTGTTTTTGATTGAAAATTATGTTGAATAATACCTGTTTGGTGCAGGGCTCACCCCTTTGCTTAATCAAAAAGGCTTGGTTTGGCTAACGATATGAGTGGGAGTTTCGTCCCAACACAGCCAACTGAGGCTTGCAATTGCAAAGTAAAGACCAAATTCAGCCAAACTCTGAATAAAAGGTTAGCATACATGTAAGGGAATTTTGCCTATTCCCTCCCACCCCTGCATCCCCTTTTAATTTTTTCCCCGAAAAAAAAAAAAAATCTAGGTTGTCTAAATTTGAACTCTATACTAAGGGTCCATTAATACTAGAGAACTCTATGCTAAGGGTCCAATACTAGAGAGCATATAATCTACAATTTACTGAATTAATTAAAATTGGCAATAACAATTACTTGCAGCCTTACAGGCAAAAAAACTGTATGATATCTTGTCTTGAATAATTTTGGTAACAAGTTAAATACAAGAAAAAGGAAACATGTCTGATATGATAATTTTGTTGAACTAGTGTGCATAAAGATAGAAAATATTTCATTCCAATGAGCGCTAGTACTTATCATATTTCCATCCTATCAACTATGCTATATAATAACTATGTCATTATATATATATAGTGTTAAAGTATGACTCACCTCAGCCGGCACCCGGCGGACAGAATATGTCCAATTATGGTTAGCAATCCACGTTTTTACCATCTGGGAGAAAAGGCAAAGACAATGGCTACACAATGATTACAAACAAAAATTAACAAATAAGTTTGAAAAATTGTTTGACGATGGCTGCATGCTAAGCTAATATATATATCTTTTATTTCTTGCAGTAGTTGAAGGTTTGAGTCGTCGATCATGGCATTAAACTTGCATCGCATTCACATGCAGATTAAGTTATTTGTTTTTGTGTAATTGATTTGAAGACATACTATCTTCCACATGGTTGAGAGGTAAAAAAATTATCTTCAATGACAAGTAACTCCGCCTGTGTGTTGAATAATACATATATTTATCTTTACACAGCCGGTCCCAAGCCCGGATAAAGGAGGAGGGTCGCACCAAGATTAATATTTTTGCGCAATCAAAGCCTCAAAGGCATTAAACATTCATTCATACTACTTTTTTTCTTTTCTTTTCCCTTACTAAACTACATAAATGTTGTGAGTATTATATATGTATATCAATTTTAAGTTACGTTCAGGATCAACTAACTAAACTTTCTATATTTGATAATTGATATGATTGAACCCTCGTTTGATAAGACTTAAAACCGGCTTATTTTTACCAAAAGAATCTATTTTGCTGCATGGAGAGAGCTTATTAGTAGGAGAGTCTTACCTTTTTAGTGAGTCGACTCGATTGGAACAGGTTGTAAACCAATACTTGGATATAAATACATGTGATTTATAAAACTGAAGAAAGGAATCTATTTTGCTAAATATTACCATTTGATTTTCAATATAACTATGGCTTAAAAACAAAAAATTAAACTACACTCTACACACCCACGGGGAGTAGCACAGATCCGGATTCTAGTTCTTTTTTGGCTCTAGTTAAAATTTGATGTTTAGCGTTTGCAATAGTTAGGAAATTAATAAAAAGGATATTATGATTAAAAAAATAGATTGTGCTCAGTATTATTAACAATTTTCTAATTACATATAAAAAAATATTATTAACATAGCTTTTTTTTTTGGTACCCCACAATTTTATATTATTAACATAGCTAAAATACAATAAATACCACAGAACATCAAATTTTGAGGGGGCCATATCAAGCTTGCATTTTTTTTTTTCCTTCTTCTTTGTTCTTTTTTCAATCATCCTTTTCTTTTTTTCCTTTTTTTGTTTCACTCTTTTCATTTGTTCCTTCCCCTACATCCAACCCTCTTATATGTATTCTTTTAATTCACCTTTAAACTTTATAATCTACTCGGTTCTTTTGTTTTTTTTTTTTCAATTTCTTTATATGACCCTGTTCTACTTGTTTATTTTCCTTGTTTTCTCATTATAATATATGACCACAATAAATGTTACAGATTTTGGGAACCTTACAACGTTTAGTTTTTTTTTTTTGCTACATTTTAGTTTTTTTTTTGAATATAATTATATTGTAAGATACTAGTTACATTTAAGGTAACAGAATCAATTAATAAATAGTAAAATATAAAAAAAAACTATATCTTTGCTTTTATCATAAAAGAAATTCTATTTTTAGGCCAAATAAAAGAAATTCTTAACAGTCCCCCATTATTAAAAAAAAAAAAAAACTCATAATGTGAGGCAATATTTGTACTAGTAATCAGTAAAAATTATACTTAGATGTGGGAAAAATAAAATTAGGATTAAGTATTTGTTTATTAAATGTCAATAAAAATGAAAAAAAAAAAACTAATAACTAGAGAGAAAGGCCCATACGATGGCCGAAACAAAAAAAAAAAGACGGCCCATGCACAGAACAACCAAAAAGAGAGAAAGAATTGAACTGCCCAACATCAAAAGCAACAAAAGCAAGTTGTCAAATGATACCCTTTCTTTATAACGATTTTATATATTATTTGTTATTATTATTGATTAAATTGTATATATATATACACTACATATAAGAAAAACTTTTATATTGACGACCCTTATTTTAAAAATAATATTTGTAAATTGTTATGACTTAAAATTAGGTTTTATTTTAAGTATTGACTTGGGATTAAATCTCAATCTATGGTAAATGTTATTTTTGTAACTTTATGTTATCTTTGTTAGTTTGTTCGTATGGTAGTTATATATTATTATAATTTATTATTATATTTTATTTGTTTGATCAATTTTTATTGAATGTTTTGAGATATAAAGACCAATCTAATTGTAATAAGTAGGGATGACAACAGAGGCCATCTTGCTGACTTCTTGCTCGAGAGTGATAGCTTGTTGGTGATCTTGGCGATAAACAAGCCAGAACCGACACTTTGGGAGGGAGATGATTTGATTGTCCAAATTAAGGAACTTGCTGCTTTGTTTAATCCTTGTTCTTTTCGTTATATTAAACGGCATGCTAATGTCGGTTAACTTATGATTGGGTTGTCGAAGTTAATCATGTGTGGTGTAGAATTCTTCCTCTGCTGTGCGTTTGTAATTTGGATGTTTTGAATGATAACTTGATCCGAACATAGAAACAAAAAAACCCATACTTGACTAGATTATACAATTTCTTTACTCGAATATAACTTGACCCACCCTTATTCAATAGAAACTTGACCCGAAAAGACCCGTCCTAGTTCCTACCCTAATCCCGATTTCTAAACAAAAATATCTACCCGATCGAATTAGATTCTATCTGGTGGGAAGGAAAGAAATGAGTGAGAAAAGAAATTTTTTCAATTCAATGGTTGTTATGCACAATTAGATTGAGAAAATTTTCTTTCTTACCATTACCTCTTTCCTTCCGTCTTGCCAAACAGAACCTAATAAGGGTGGGCTGAAACCTATACGAGTTAGATTGCCATTTATGGAAGTATCAATGAGATATATGAATATTGTACTACTATTTTAAAAATGGAAAAAAGAAGAATATGCTATAAATAATACTAACAAGTGGATCGGCCCGTGCTGGCGCGTCGGGTTTTCAGAAATCTACTTCTTTAAACAATTTCCTATTCAAATTAAATTGTTTGATGCGTAGGAAAATTCGAAAGTGCTATGATTTTAAATGTGTTGCATCTTTAAAAGGCTATATTATTAACATTGAGCATATGCCCTAAAGTTAGCAATAAATAGTAAATATTAGTTTGTACATGGACAGTTGCAATAGCTTCAATTTTGTTTCCTCCTCTAAAGTGTGTAGCACTTAAAACAAAAACTAAGTTTACTCTCTTCTTCATATGGACATTTAGAAATTGTTATTAATTGTTTGATAAGACATTGCATCACTGGAAAAAAAATGGTTTGTGGTCTCTTAAGAATTCACAAATTGCATCTTTAGCTAAGTTAACATTATTGAAAAACAAACCAATAACTTGATGATTAACCATCTTCGGTTTTGTTATCAAATTAAAATAAACCCTATTTGTTATGTTTTTGGGTTGGCCAATAAGTCCATTTGTTTTCTAAAAACAGTCTTGTCTATAATGGACTGATCATATCATCTATATAAGATTTAGCTTTAATTTTTACTTAGAAATTTTATATCAGAGCTTTTAAACGTTTATGCTGCTAACCCACTAATGTTACAATTCTAAATTGTAATTCATGGGTTGAATAGCATTAATAGACATCGTTAAAAAGTGCTCCCACACAGCATAGGCCTTAGCTAAGTCTTGAAAATTCTCTGTAAATTCAGAAATACTCAAGTCAAATCATAGAAAATTCTTTGTAAATTAAGAAATACTCAACTCATATCTTGATCCTTAGCTATCTTATCTAACAACTTTGTTCTAATTTAAAAGAAAATATTGTTTATTTTGTAGAATAATTAAGTAGAGATATGGGGGGATAGGATTTATTATAACATTTATTATGTGAAAGAATAATTAAGTAGAGATAAGGGGGATAGGATTTATTATAACATTTATTATGTGAAAGGAAACGGATAATTCCAAAAAAGGGCTCAAGGGCAAGAATTGGCTAGAAACTAACTTAGGGTCTTCTTAGTAATTTGGCAAATGAGAAAAGACAGAAAATGACAAAAAAAGTTCAAATGGAGCCTCCTCATCCATCCTCAAAAAGGGCGTTTAGTAATTTTGTTGGGTGTTTCAAATAATATGTAGTATATATATATATATAATTTCTCAGTATATCACTATATTTTCTCTTTGGTTTTGAACAAAAATATTTTTCTTTGGTTATGAAAATTGAAAAGTAGGGAGGGTTGAGCGCTTGAGCTTGACAAATCAGAGTGACGATCAGAGAGGACACGCACAGTGACGATGCGACAAAGACAAAGCCGCATTTTTTCATGTGTTTAATTAATAATATTTATATTTATATAAATAAATTATTATATTTATATAAATAAATTATATAAATAAATACGTAGCCAAAGCATAAGCAGGCTAACAACAAATTCTAAGATACGGAAAAAGAAAAGAAAAGTGAAAAAAAAGAAGAAGATTAGATTAATTAAATAATAATAAATATATAAATATAAGAAGAAAAATAAAGGAGGGGTCTCTTTTCTATCTCTTCTAGTCTTCCTGCTTGCTAATGCAAATGCAAATGCTTCGACTCTTCCAAATTTTGTAAAAGAATGCATTTGGGTTCTTGTTCATCATCAACCTTAATCTTCTTCTGCTGTTAACATTTTTAACTTTCTCTTAAGACATATTATTATTTATTTTTATTTATCTTTTTAGTACTATAACTATATATATATAGTATACAAACTTGTCATATTAATTTCAGTAACAAGGAAGGAAGAAAAGAAAGAAACGGCGACATCGATGGGCTCGGAGCAGAACAGATTCCCTCAGCAAGAACGGGTTCGCCCTTTGCCTTTTGCTTTTACTTTCCCTCATTGTTTAGATCTGCTCCAATTTTTTTTCAGATCTGAAATTTTGCTACTTCTATTCTACTGCTCAGTTTAAGATTTGCTTCTCTTGTCTGTTTTTTTTATTTTTAATTTTGATTAATGAAAAAAAACAATTACTTAGTCGAGAAGACGAAGAAGAAGAAGAAGAAAAAAAATTGATCTTGTTTGAAGCTGAGTTGAGATGGGCCCATATGATCAAGTCGTGCACTCTAATTCTAATGAGATGGCTGAGTTTCTTGTTTTGGTTAATTTGCTTCTCTTGTGTGTTTTGTTGACTTGTCAATTTCAATATTAAGTCATCAGCAATCCCTTTTTTTTTTTTTAGTTTTTGTAATTTTGTTTCTACTTAGCTTAAGCTTATATACAAGTCTTCATCCATAGATCCAACTACTTCTTCTTATTGTACAAATTTGTTCACCATCAACTTCATTCAACTTTCCCTGTCTTTCCCTTTACTTGTTTTGCATTTTGCTGTTTCTGTCTTAAAAAACAATTCCAAAATCTAACAGCATTTCAACTCCACTGCTAGATCTAATCACAACAGCATTGCATTTGCATTTTTAGTGTCAGCACTGCTTAATCATGTCTTGGGGATGCACTTTTTTCCTGTAGCTCATTTTTCTCATATGAGGAAACTTGAGTTTTCTCCACAACCCTTTGCTGTTGCTGGATTTGGATTATCATTTCACTTAGCTATTTTTTTTGTTATCTTCTCATTTGACCTAATCAAGTTACAAGATACGAACATTGCTCTCTCATCTTTGTAATGATTTTCTATACTATTGTATATGTGTGTATGTAATAACCTTTGTATGTGATCTATTTGGACTTTGACATTTACATGATATAATATAATATAATATATGCATATATGTTTGAATGAAGCTTTCTTGCGCATGTTATTAAAATGCTATCCCCTGGGCATATTACTTCTTGATTTCTTGTACCTTAATTCTGAAGTATCTGTGTACTTGTCAATCTGCACTGTCTTTCAATGTTGTAGTAGCTTTACAGATACATGTAGGGCTTAATCAGTTTTCTGAATTCGTCTGGTTTTGTATGTGCTGAAATTTATATTAAGACATGCACATTCAAACAAAGAGACACACAGACAGAGAAATTAATCATCTTACTTGATGAAAATTATTTGTTGAGGATTGCTGACTTTAATTTACTTAATTATTATATTTCTTTTCTTTTGAGTGATCTAAGTGAAGCTTACAAAGTTTAATCTTGTTTTCAGCGAAAGAGATGGGGAGGATGTTTGGGGGCATTTTCCTGCTTTGGTACACAAAAAGGCGGAAAGCGTATTGTACCTGCATCTCGTATTCCTGAAGCTAATGCATCGGCCACCCAGCCAAATGGGCCTCAATCTGTTGGGTTGACCAACCAAGCTACTACATTAGCCCCATCACTTCTAGCACCGCCTTCTTCTCCAGCATCTTTTACAAACTCTGCACTCCCTTCAACAGCTCAATCACCAAGTTGCTTCTTGTCATTATCAGCAAACTCACCTGAAGGGCCATCATCCACAATGTTTGCCACTGGACCTTATGCCCATGAGACGCAGCTAGTTTCTCCTCCTGTTTTCTCAACCTTTACAACTGAACCCTCTACCGCTCCACTCACTCCCCCTCCCGAGTTGGCTCACCTGACTACCCCCTCTTCACCCGATGTTCCTTATGCACGGTTCTTGACATCTTCTGCAGATCTAAAAGGTGCTGATAAGAATAATTATATTGCTGCAAATGATCTTCACTCTACATATTCACTTTACCCTGGGAGTCCTGCCAGTAGCCTCATATCACCAATCTCTAGGACCTCAGGTGATTGTTTGTCGTCATCCTTCCCTGAACGGGAGTTTGTGCCACAGTGGGATCCTTCAATTTCTCCCCAGAATGGCAAACATTCAAGGACTGGTTCTGGTAGGCTATTTGGGCATGATGTAACTGGTTCTACCATAGCATCTCAAGATACAAATTTCTTCTGTCCTGCTACATTTGCACAGTTCTATCTGGATCATAATCCAGTTCCCCATGCTGGTGGGAGATTAAGTGTTTCCAAGGATTCAGATGTTTATCCTTCTAGTTGCAGTGGGCATCAAAATAGGCAGAGTAAAAGTCCTAAGCAAGACGTGGAAGAACTTGAAGCTTATAGAGCTTCCTTTGGGTTTAGTGCTGATGAAATAATCACTACTACCCAATATGTGGAGATTACTGACGTTACAGAAGACTCGTTCACCATGACACCTTTCCCTACAGATAAATCTGCTTTTGAAGAAAGTACAGAACTTGCATCGATTGGTAAAGGGCCAAACTCAGAGAAAATGCAGGAGGGTGAGAAGAAACATAAATCAAAAGCCAATCTTGTTAACGGGATTGTACACCATGATGCGCAGGGATCATGCAATGGGTATGAAGGTAAGGTGTTCTCTATTTGATCTTAAATTTTTTATACACTGTTGTTTGTCAGGATGAGAATAGGGGAGAAATGATATGTGAGAAGAATTAATCTAGTGACAGAATGAGATAATTTTACAATACTGAAAGTTTATACTCATGTTATACACTTTAATTTATAGAATAGATTTTGTATAACTGTGAAGAATTATTTTATTTTTTGTTCTTTCTTGCTCTTGCTATCCATAATCCAAATGACGCGACAGTTCATTTCTCCCATAAAGGTAGTGCAGGTGATATTTATGTTTGTGCATACAACATTATTTCCCAAGTAAAAATCCTTTCCTCGAATAAGATTGATCACTTTGAAGAAGTCGAGTGACAATTTGTAGTATTGTATTACCTATTGTACCTGATTATGATGTATTCAACCCTAAAATGCTAGGTTAAAATTATTTGATAAAACAGGCATGTACACACTTTCACACCTGGAGGAACATCTCTTGAACTTTGATTGTGGAAAGAAGTAAAAGACATAGGCATGAATAGAGTTGTGATAGGATTGGTGAGCATGATGAATGGAACAATCGATTACTTGAGAAAATTTAGGTTCCACAGCACCTGGACTGCGTTGGGACTAAATTTAGTAATAAGATAAGATGCAGCTAGTCTGTGTATCCTTGTGCCTGGAAAATTTACAATGTTGTTGCTTATATGATGCAGATCACAAATCAAGGAGGCAGGTGGCTAATGTCTCTGGATCAAGTACACCTGCCAATCATACCCCAACTGATGAAGACGGTATATTTTTGAAGAAGAGTTCATCAAGGAGCAGGAAATATCATCTGGGGTTGTCAAGCTCCGATGCAGAGATTGATTATAGGAGAGGAAGAAGCTTAAGAGAAGCCAAAGGAGATTTTGCCTGGCATGACTAAGAACCAAAGTTGAAACAAGTTGTGAGCGGCTTTCCTATGTAGTAAACTGCAGGCTTCTTCTTTTTTTTCTTTTTTGGGTTATAACTTGTGTTAAGGGTTCTTTATGATAGGGAATGATCTTAACTTATGATCTAACCAGCTGTTCCCTTTCTTTGTTGACCATCTCTCTCAGTCAGGTGTGACCTCATCTCTCTCTGATTATGAGTGTATTCTGTTTATCTGTGACCCTAACTTCCACCTTCACTATAACTTACATGTGTGATGCATGTGATTATATATATAATATATATTATACTTTTGTAAAATTGCAGATTTACTCGAAAGTGCATTTCTACTTTAGACATCAAATTGGTTATTGTACTGATTCTGGGTTCTTCGTCGGTATTTTAATTTAATTTATTCTAACAAGACTAAAAGAGGAAGGCCAGGGTAAAAATAAGCAGAAGCAGTTAACTGAATTTAACTGACCGATAAGAATCCAAAACAAAACGCAGTTTTTTTTTCTTCGAATGGTAGTCTATTCTCTCAATCAAATTATCGAAGATGCCAGAGTCATTGAAGAAGCTTAGCCAAGAAAGAGATCCCTAAAGCAAGGACACGTCACCTTCGAACAAAACGTGACCCGCCAAAAATTTATGCGGGAGTGAAAAAACGACATTTGTGAGTTATTAACTACTTATTGCAAGGTGGTGGACCAGACCAACAAGCAGCAGGGCAACCCCATGTTTTTTGCCACGTGGCATAACATGACGGGCTAACTAGGCTCGCAGTTCAAATGTTGTACACAAACTCCAATGTGCTAACCAAAGAATATATACCAACAAAATTGAAAGAAACCAGCAACAACATGCTCAATCAAATTCATTCCTAGAATTTAAATCAAATTTTGAAACAAAACTCCTCCTAAGCAATCTCAGATCCCCTTTCTGCGACGACGTCAATGTCGCCACTGGTGCATCACCACCGTCCAAGTGGCGGAAGTGAAAGTCACCTTCATTCGGATATTAGGCGCTTCATTAACAATTCTGTGGGGTCCATCCCTGGGACCTCCAGTAACCACCACCACGACCACGACCACCTCCGGAAGCCTGCTCGGATGGAGCGGAGGCCGTTGTTTAGCGAAGAAATCGACAGACACGCCGCGGCCGGGACTGCTTTGGTTTCACGGCTTCCCTTCACTCTCCTCCGATGTCTCGGGTATAATCTACTTGCCTGCATATACGTATTTGTTTTTGTTTATTTCACGCATGATATAATGTGTTTAATTGCGTATTTCGGAACTTCTGTAGTAGTCTGACCTTTATGTTCGAATTTATGCAAGAAACGGCACTTTTGGTGGGAATCCAGTGTATTTGTTTCTTTCTCTTTGATTACTTTACTTGTTCATAGTCTGAGTTGAAGGGAAGAGGAGAAGCAAAGAAGAATATAAATTCTCTAAAATCTGAAAGGTTGCTTAGGAGATACTATTTGAATATGTTCATTTTCTAATGATTTCAGCAATAATTGTTCTAAAAAAGGTTGCAGAGATAGAATTACTGAGTGTCCTTGATTCTTGACACATGTTTGATGCATTTTCAACTTCGTTTTGTTAAATAATCCGTTGGTATTCAGAAATAGAATTAATGAACAACAAAATCTATGGAACTTTTTACCACTTTCTATATGTATTACTGAATGTCCTTGAACTTTTTATATTGATTTGTCTTTCACTTGATTATTTCTTATGTTCATTTAATCATGATTTTTCATTCAGGGTAGCTTACTGGTTGATTACAAGATTAATTTCCCTTGTTTGTTATCCTTTGCATTTTATGCCTGGTTTTCGTCAAGGTATTTTCTCTTATTATTGATTGGTTATATCTTCTTCATGAATTTGGATACATGTTATTAAGAGTCATTTTCTTTTCTTTTCAATGTGGAAATTTAGCAAGAGCTTGGCTCTGCCAAATCATCCCAGGTGGCGGAAGCGAAAGTAAGCTTCATTTGGATGTCAGCTGCTTGATTTACGGGTTTCTGGGGTCCATCTTTGGGACCTCCAGCAACCACCAGCATCGGCACCATCACCTCCACCGGAAGCCAGCGCGGATGGAGCGGAGGCCATCCTTTAGTGAAGAAATCGGGCATGCTGCAGCTGAGACTTATCTGGTTACACGGCTTAGCTTCACTCTCCTCCGATATCTTGGGTATAATTTACTTGGCTACTTATACTAATTGCGTTTTTTGCAACTTTTATTGTAGTCTGGCCTTTATGTTTGAATTTTTGGAAGAAACGGCGCTTTTGATGGGAATTGAGTGCATTTTTTTCCCTATTTGTTTACTTTACTATCTGTAAATAGTCTGAGTTGAAGGAAAGAGGAGAAGCAAAAGAAAATATAATTTTTCCGAAATCTGAATAGTTTCTTAGGAAATATTTGAATATGTTCATTTTCTAAACGTTTCAGCAATAATTGTCCTAAAAAGGTTGCAATTTTAATTTTTAACTCCTTAAAAATTATAACTATATACACATTCTTTTAAAATGTAAAACTGCTTCCTGCCTTTAACTTTCAAAAAGAAATAGAAAAATGAAAAAATAGGAGAAGAGGGATTCTTAATAATAATTTGGGACCATGTTTATTAGTTGGATTAGTTTCTCTATGACTTTTTGATCATGGAAGGGAGGATTGACATGATTAACTGTTTTCTGAAAGGTTAGATATTTGGTTGGAATCAAAGTTTGATCCCCTTGCTTCCTCAATTTTGATTGTCTCAAGAAAATTGAAGCTGGTACTTTGTAGTTGTTGGTACTGACCATATAAGTAAAAGGATATTAGCATCTTTTATGAGCTTCATTTTGATGGTTCATCATTTCAGAAGCTAACCACTCAAGTTTTCGGATATTGTTTGATTCCAACTAAGAGGTGGCCATAGGGACTACGGGTTTGGGTTTTGTCCTTGATTCTTGTTACATATGTTTGATGCATTTTCATACTTTGCTTTGTTGATAATCTGTTGATATTCAGAGATCGAATTAATGAACAACAAAATCTATTGAACTTTTTACCTCTTTCGCTATGTATTACTGAATGTCCTTGAACTTATTTATATTGATATGTCTTTTACTTGATTATTTCTTAATTTCATTTAATCATAATTTTTCATTCAGGGTAGGTTACCGGTGGATTACAAGATTACTTGCCCTTTATTGTTATGCTTTGCTTCTTATGCCTGGTTTTCTTCAAGGTATTTTCTCTTATTATTGATTGGTTGTATCTTCTGCATGAATTTGCATACATGTTATTAAGAATCAGTTCCTTTTCTTTTCGACGTGGAAATTTTAGCAATAGCTTGGCTCTTCCAAATCATCCAAGCAGTGCTGCCCCCCACCCCTTTTCCACACACACAAAAGGGGGTATTGGGTAGCTTTTTTAATTTTTAGCTGGGTTCAAGTGACCCCAGTAACTTGGATGCAGCTTACTTTTTTTCCCTTGGCTCTTCAAGTAACTTAATTCATGGGGGATGCATTATTGTGTGTGATAGAAGTTGCGGTCAACTTGGTGAAGATTGTGATGTGCAACTCTTCGGCTAGGAATGAATGATCTGCACTTAGCTCCTTGCCTAATTTGGGAAGTTTAGAGTTACATAAACATGCTGGAAAGAAAGTGCAATGTAATTATTATGCAGAGGAATGAAACATATATATAAGTTTAGGTCTGTACTGTAGTTCATCTATGTCTGTAAAAATCATTGTGTAGATTGCTTTCATATATCTGCAGATTGGTGGAATATAATTTATTTAGCATAACTTGTTAATATCCTGCAGTTGCATATTGTTATTTTTTCTCGAGTCAAGTGCGCCGAAGTATTGTTTATGGAGATCAACCGAGGAATAGGTATGTGAATATGCGGCACATTTAGTTATATTCTCCTCTAATTGTATGACTTGCTTTTAATGCATCACAGATTAATGCTTCAGTTCTCTTCTGATGATCATTTTACAGATTGGATCTGTACTTGCCAAGAAATGGTAAAGGTCCAAAGCCAGTTGTGGTGTTTGTGACTGGTGGAGCATGGATTATTGGGTAAGTAGCATGAGATTGCTGCATGTGTATCATTCACTTGTTGATTAGATTTGCTACTTAGCAATAGGCCCCTGATCCTGAAATGACACTACAAATTTAGGCCATAGCAAAGCTTTGCTAATAAGGATTGCCATAGTTATGGGTAAAATTATGTGATAAGAGAAGAGTGAATTGTAGTTTTGTTAGAGGATAAGGGAGGTCTAGAAATGAATTAATTATTATTCATTGATAAAAGCGGAAGAACTTGAGAGCGAAGGAAGAAGGGGGAACAAAGGAGGGAGTGGGAGATATTATATAGTGGAAGATTGAGTTAGAAACTGGCAACTCATAAAAAGCTCCATAAATCCCCAATTCCATATGGTGGTTCTGTGTCAGTTTGTCTATCTATTGTTGTATGTGAGTGTGCATGTGGTCCGTGCTGAGGAATCAGATAATTGTAGAGTGAGATGTGCTCTGATATGAGGTATCTCTTAAAGTATAGCAAATTTCTCGCTGAACTTGCTTGCCACAGGATGGATGATTACAGTATCTACCAATAACAACCACTTTCATCTCTGGCTGACCATAAAAATGTTTGTTCAAAGTATATAACATAATTCATTTTTCTATCTCAAGCTTCTCTACTTTTCTTCCAATTTAGGTACAAGGCTTGGGGTTCTCTTCTTGGACTGCAATTGGCGGAAAGAGATATCATGGTAGCATGTGTTGATTACAGGTATTAGTTTGGTTGATGCCATGAAATGGTGCACTGTTCATGTTCACCAACTATCCTACTTGCTAGTGAAGTATGCTAAGGATGAAAATAAGCACTTTTAACTTAATTCTATTGGGTGCATCTCCAATGGTTGGTTGTCCCTATGCTTTGTGCAATTCATCAACCTTGTTATTAACTGTCTCACATATTGCCATAAAATTTAATTATATTAGTGATGCCTGTCTAATTTTTTTTTCTATCACTTACTGTCTTTGATCGATACTTCTATGCAGAAACTTTCCCCAGGGAACCATTAGTGATATGGTGAATGATGTATCTCAGGGGATCTCATTTGTCTGCAATATCATTGGGGAATATGGAGGCGATCCCAACAGGTGACTGATTGGTTCCTTTGTATGTGCATACCTCTCCCATTTTCATATAATTGACTCCCTCATGATTACTTTTGAGTAGAATCTATTTAGCGGGGCAGTCAGCGGGTGCACATATTTCTGCATGTGTTCTTTTGGAGCAAGCAATAAAAGAATCTAGAGGAGAGAGCATCAGCTGGAGTGTCTCCCAGATAAAAGCTTATTTCGGTTTATCTGGAGGGTAAGCTTTTATGTGTTCTTGATCAGAAGTCTTGTGGAAGATATATGAATCTGTGGAAAGCTTTACTAATCTAGTTTTTTCATATAATTAATATATATCAGCAACGCGATTAATTATCTGTGAGGATCTTTGATATGACACTACCAAGTTCCAATGCAATCTCAATTGTAAACATTTTATACCTTTTGTGGGAATTAAATATTCATCTCCTAAGTATAAATAACCAATAATGACTCTCTCTCTCTCTCTCTCTCTCTCTTCTTTCTTCTTCTTCTTCTTCTTCTTCTTCTTCTTCTTGTTTTGTTTTGTTTTGTTTTGTTTTTGTTTTTGTTTTTTGTTTTTTGTTTTTTTTGAGGTAATAATAATGACTGTCTTTATTTTGAAGGAATACGTTAACCTTTCCATGTTGATGGATTTCTGTACATGGTCTATTTTATTTGTAAATTATATACACAGATTCACATTTGCATATGATTATGCCCTTATTTTTATTTTAAATTGTCTGCAGGTACAATTTATTCAATTTGGTTGATCATTTCCACAATCGAGGCCTTTATCGTTCAATCTTTTTAAGGTATTTAGCCTATAATCTGTTTCTGGTAACCATTTATATATTTGTCATTTTCCCTTCCTTTATTTCCCGATGTGCCATTTGAGTATCCAACAAAAGTTCTGTTTCAATGTTACAGCATTATGGAAGGGGAAGAGTCCTTTGAACAATTCTCTCCTGAAGTTAGAATAAAAGATCCAAGTAGTAAAGATGCTGCCTCCCTTCTTCCTCCAATTAAACTTTACCACGGAACTGCAGATTATTCAATCCCATCAGCTGCCAGGTTACAATCCTATTGACTTAATGCTAATGACTATGTTCATACTGGATATAGCTCCAAGATGTTAATTTTATAGTTCTAGCTTTTTACTTTTGGACTGCAGTATTATAATTTATATTTATATTTATTATTATTATTATTATTATTATTATTATTATTATTATTATTAGTAGTAGTAGTAGTAGTATTAAAATGCATATTAGAGAATAGAGATCCAGGTGATGAGTAGGCATTTTCTCATGTTCAGTCCCAGTACAATATGTATTGTGATGAACAGCAGATATTTTTCTGCCTGTAATGCATCTATTACACAGTTGTCATCCCTATAAAATGCTGTTTATAATTTCAAGTTATAGATTGTAAAGGTACATGATATTCAAATTTGTGAAATGGAATCCTCTACTGCTTTCAATGATTTACTTTCAAAAAATTTGCCACAAATTCCCTGATATTGACATTTCCGGTGCAGTGTAAACTTTGTAGATGCTCTGAAAGGGGTTGGGGCTGATGCAGAGCTAATACTATACGATGGAAAATCTCACACTGATTTGTTTTTACAGGTTAGTGATCATTAGTATCTTTCCCTTGTCATTATAGGTTAAATATACTTGATTCACTGGATTGTGGTCATTCACTGTCTACTTTTATGTGGGAAATGAACTAATGTTACTTTCTATCACGTTTATTAGTATGCCTGACTTTTGGTCCAAAATTGAACTTCGGTTATTAAGTGAACATAGAAGTTGAATTTTATTTTATTTTTTGAGAGAGCTGAAACTGCATCAAGCTTTACTTGGAAATTATGTTATTCTGAAAATATTAACAACTTTAATTCAATAGAGTTCTGAAAAAAGTTATGCTTCTGCTCTAAAAGGAAGAAGTAGAAAGGACAATGGACTTATGCTTTTAGGCCTTCACTTCTCTTGATGAACTAAAAAGTGAATTTTGACAATTTTCAATTCCTTTTACAACAATTTTAGTCTTCAGTCCTCATTGTTGATATCAGGTCATCTTTCTATCAAACTACCAAGCTTCAACGTTTTTGGTAGTTATTGCAAGTTGCTAATTGAGCCGAACTAGTATTGGCATTGAAGAAGGTTTCCCAGCTTTGTAGGTTTAGGCAAATAAATTGGTGATAAATTTGTTAATATGTCCATGAAGAAAGCCTTTCATCCTCGGCTCTTTAAAATTGGGTATTTCTATGGTAATGCAGGATCCTTTAAGAGGCGGAAAGGATGAGCTGTTTGATCATCTGGTTTCTGTGATACATGCTGGTGACAGGGAAGCTCTTGCTAAGGATGCTTTGGCACCTCCAAGGAGACGCCTCGTGCCTGAGATTTTGTTAAGGTTGGCCCGTCAGATGAGCCCCTTCTAGTTCCTTTTTCCCATTGTTCATCAGCAGCTATGGCATCTCCAATTCTTGAACCATTTTGCATAATATATAGTTGTCTATCATTCCTTGTAGCATTCATTGTGTGCTTTATTATTCATTTTTGGCATTAATAGGAAAACATAAATTTCTTTTTTAAGATATATTATAGCTTGTTGTCTCGGCAAGTGAGTTGATTGCATTAGAGCATCGGCCATAAAAAAATACTATCAAACTTGAATTTAAAAAAAAAAAATGTCAAAACTGATAATGCAAGGGCTTTAAAATGGGAAAGAACGTAAGCTTTTTCTTGGCTGTTGCTCTACCGCAAATCAATTGTGATGAAGTTTGGGCCGTACAGTTAACGGGTAATAAATTGTTTGGACGACGGGGTCGGATCCGGATTAGTCAAGGCAAAGCACTGGATACCGGATGGGATAAAAAAAATTGTTTGGATATTTTGATACCAATAGCACAAAACAACTATTTGTTAATATAAATACAAGCCCCTAAAGATGCAAATATTGTAAATTATGCCTAGAAAACTTGTTCAAATTGTCAATTGAGTCGAACACCTACCAAAATTGGATGCAATTGGATGCAAATACATAGATAGAAATTTAGAGGAAGGAACCTTGAGTCAACCAAGTCGTCGATTTCTGTCTTTACTCTCTCCTGATTTCCTAAAGCAAAGGGAATCTCACCATCCCAATAATTTGCCTCTAATTTATTCCAACTTGGGAATAAAATAACGTCAATATTGATTTTAGTATATTATCGTCAACTGACTTGAGAGTCAATCAGCTAGTTGCTTGGTCTAGCTGGATCATTATTAAAACGAAATTTCAAAGGAAAGAGCTGGTACCAGTTGCTAAGAAAGTGAGGAAAATGAATCCCATTAGTCAAAAATTCAAAATTGATGGCTAGTAGATATAGTAGAGGTCCCCAGTGCCCATACTTTTGCTTGACTACATAGAGAAATGCATTACTATAAATAGTAATGGTATAAGCAAGCATTAGCAAGCAAGCTAGCAGTGAAAGGCAAGGCATAGGCATTTTCCCAAAGTGATATCAAAGATGAAGAAGGTGTTGCTTATAATAATCTCCCTAGTGTTGGCTGCCCTCCTCCTTTCTCCCTCCTCCATTGCTGCTCAAAGCATGAATTATAAAGGCGGTGGTTCAGGAACAGGGAACAGACCACCAGCTGCAGTTCCATGCCGGCCTGGCAGAAAACTTGCAAACTGCATTCCCAAACCACCCAAGAAGTGTAGGAATCCTTTCGAGCAGAAAGATTGCCCTTAATCCACCAACTTATATTATTTACTTGTTTATGTTTTTCTTTAATGCCATCCCTCCTATTCGGATGTTTGTACTTTGTATTCAATAATTTAATACTTTGTCTTGATAATTAATGCTTTCTCAATTTCTAATACTTAGTATATGATAATTTGAGCATGCCATTGGCTTTCCTCTGTTCAAATACACAAATGTCTCCTTGTCTTTGTGTGAGTTTTCTTTTGCAATACATAAGAAAAACCCAGATTTTATAATGTTACAACATGTAAGAAAAAGGAGAGATATATATACTAGGGCAATGTGTTCTAGGATTTCGACATAAACATAACTTCAGCCTCGGGATCAAATATATGTTTATCAGCATCAGCTAGATTTGGTGAATGGATATTCTATATCTCTGAAGCACTCGTATCAATTATCAATACATGAAAACGCCCATTCGTCCCTTTGATCATATCTGAAAACTAGTGTTGACTGTTGAGCATAAAACAATTGCTACCTAAAGCCACCGATCGTCGGCGTCCCGAGCCAATTCGGCCCAATTCCCTGAAGCTCAGAGCCCAAACGCCAGCCACCTTGAGTCGACCAAGTCGTACGCCGATTTCTGTCTTTCCTCTTCCCTGATTTCCTAAAGCAAAGGGAATCTCACCATCCCAATAATTTGCCTCTAATTTATTCCAACTTGAGAATAAATTAACGTCAATATATTTATTGTAGCATATCTTCATTGACTTGAGTCAATCAGCTAATAGCTTGCTCTAGTTGCATCATTATTATTAAAAGGCTTAAATGCCAAAATGTACCTTAAAATTCATACAACTGTCACTTTACACTCTATTTTTTTATTTTGATCATATTACACTCTAATATATTTTTTTATACATTTTACATCCTCCTTTACCGAAAATTCGTTAAGTATCTGACGGTGTTGTTACTGTGTTGATGTGGCATGCCGTGTCAGATAAAAAGTGCCATATGGCACACCACATCAGCTTAAAATAAAGAAAGTAAGGAAAATTTGCCACATCAGCATGCCACGTGGAATTTTCATCCTATGTGGAATACCACAGCAGTACCATAACGGCACTGTAACCATTTTCCGTCATAAAGGGTGTAAAATATACTCAAAATAAAACATTATAATGCGATATGATCAAAATATAGATATAGGTTGTAAAGTGGCCGTCCGTATAAACTCTAAGGTGCATTTTAACATTTAAGCCTTATTAAAACGAAATTTCAAAGGAAAGAGCTGGTACCCAGTTGCTAAGAAAGTGAGGAAAATGAATCCCATTAGTCAAAATTCATAATTGATGGCTAGTAGAAATAGTAGAGGTCCCCAGTGCCCATGCTTTTGCTGGACTATATAGAGCAATGCATTACTATAAATAGTAATGGTATTAAGCAAGCAAGCAAGCAGTGAAAGGCAAGGCATT
The DNA here is from genome assembly GCA_001974825.2 of Corchorus olitorius. Lineage (NCBI taxonomy): Eukaryota > Viridiplantae > Streptophyta > Magnoliopsida > Malvales > Malvaceae > Corchorus > Corchorus olitorius. The sequence continues at coordinate 6,726 of AWUE01015987.1, read as the reverse complement.
TTCCCAAAGCGATCAAAGATGAAGAAGATGTTGCTTATAATCTCCCTAGTATTGGCTGCCCTCCTCCTTTCTCCTTCCTCCATTGCTGCTCGAAGCATGGGTGTTAAAGGCGGTGGTTCAGGAACAGGGAACAGACCACCAGCTGCAGTTCCATGTCGGCCTGGCACAAATCTTTCAAACTGCATTCCCAAACCACCCAAGAAGTGTAACCATCCTTTCCAGAAAGATTGCCCTTAATCCACCAACTTATAATTAATTACTACTTGTTTATGTTTTTCTTTAATGCCATCCCTCCTATTCGGATGTTTGTACTTTTGTAATTTCCAGGATGTTCTTTGTATTCAAGATTAATTAATTCAATACCTTGTCCTGATATAATTAATTAAATGCTTTCTCAATTCCTAATACTTAGTATATTATAATTTGAGCATGCCATTGGCTTTCCTCTGTTCAAATACACAAATGTCTCCTTGTCTATGAGTGAGTTTTCTTTTGCAAATTTCGTCTAGCCGCCTCATAAATAATTTTCCCTGAATTGAATCAACTAATTCATAAGAAAAATCCAGCTTTTTAATGCTACAAAGAAAGACATGGGACATGGGGTGTTTCCGCTGTAAACATGGATGGTTCATCTTCTCTCCGAGAATGACAAGTCATTTTCAACCAATGAGTCTGTAAATATGTATAGTTCCTAATCGGATAGGTGTTATGAAAACTGCTAAATGATGGCAAAATTCGACTGTCCGCAGCCTCTCATATATCTTTTGTTATTCCAATCTTTATCAAAGAATGGACAAGATTTTTATTCAAGATTTTCCGTGCAAGTTGCAAGTGTACTAACTACTAACAAACGATTTGTCTCCGTGTATAGATAATGTGATTTTTTTTTCCTCTTAAACCAAAAGCCCGGTTTCTTGGATTTTTCGTATATATATTCTACTCTAACAATCCACGATGTGGGATGTTTTCTCACATATTGTGAATTCTCATCTCTCTCCCCTTTGCAGCCCAATCTATCAAGTTTTAAGTCAATTACCGGTCATCCAAGACTTATCTTGTGGAGTGTAAGATAACAATTACCAACACTCCGCTATCGCACATTCCTAGCCCTGTCATGCAATACCATCACTGGAGGAAAAACCCTCTGGTAAAAAAGAAGCAGCTTTTCCACAAAATTTTTTCTCACACATCAGCCAACCGATCGCATAAGCTACTTTCACTCACGTAAATAGAAAGTCAAATAAGCTGCTTATAAACACCACGTCACTCGAACAAAGGAGCCTAACAATTTTGACGACAGGTTAGAGAACTTATTTGAATCTTCTGAAAATTAGTTAAGCGCTATACTTACTACGCATAGTTTTGTTTCACAGACTTTTCAAAGAATCTTTTTGTGATAATTTAAATTTCTCTCCAAATTCTATTAACAAGACAAGACTACTACTACTCAACTTTAATTCTTTTTGAAAAGTGAGAGGCCGACTGAGTAGAAAAAGTTATCACCATTATTACCATGTGTTTCACGTAGGTGTGCTTTCTTCTTATATATTTCTTCGTTCAATCATGTATACATAAATTTTTAGTTGCAAAAAAATGTATACATAAATTTTAATTGTGGAAGGATGATACTTCTTATATATGTTCTTATTTATAAATCACAATTTGATCAGACATAGTCTATCTTTTACGGGTTCGACTCCCTTCTAATACACCTTATATCAAATGAATAGTCATGGATAGTCTATCTTTTACGGGTTGACTCCCTACCAAAATTGGATGCAAATACATAGAGAGGAATTTACAGGAAGGAACCTTGAGTCGACCAAGTCGTACGTCGATTTCTGTCTTTCCTCTTCCCTGATTTCCTAAAGCAAAGGGAATCTCAGTACCATCCCAATAATTTGCCTCTAATTTATTCCAACTTGAGAATAAATTAACGTCAATATATTTATTGTAGCATATCTTCATTGACTTGAGTCAATCAGATAATAGCTTGCTCTAGTTTGATCATTATTAAAAGGCTTAAATGTCAAAATGTACCTTAAAATTTATACGGAATGTCATTTTACACCCTACTTTTTAATTTTGATCATATTGCACCCTAATGTTTTATTTTGGATATTCACCCTCCATTACTGAAAATTCGTTAAGTACCTGACGGCGCCGTTATGATGCTGACGTGGAAAAAATTGCCATGTGGCACGCCATGCCAACATAAAATAAACGAAAATAAGGAAAATTTGCCACGTCAACATGCCATGTGGAATTTTCATCCTATGTGGAATGCCACGTCAGCACCGTAATGGTGTCGTAACCATTTTCCGTCAGAAAAGGTGCAAAATGCATCCAAAATAAAACATTATAGTGTGATATGATCAAAATATATAAATATAGGCAATCCATATAAACTTTAGGTTGCATTTTGAAATTTAACGAAATTTCGAAGGAAAGAGCTGCAGGTACCAGTTGCTAAGAAAGTGAGGAAAATGAATCCCATTAGTCAAAATTCAAAATTGATGGCTAGTAGATATAGTAGAGGTCCCAGTGCCCATGCTTTTGCTTGACTATAGAGACAAATGCATTACTATAAATAGTAATGGTATAAGCAAGCATTAGCAAGCAAGCAGTGAAAGGCAAGGCATTTTCCCAAAGTGATCAAAGATGAAGAAGGTGTTGCTTATAATTATCTCCCTACTGTTGGCTGCCCTTCTCCTTTCTCCCTCCTCCATTGCTGCTCGAAGCATTGGTGATAAACCCGGTTCCGGTGCGGGAACAGGGAACAGATCACCAGCTGCAGCTCCATGCCGGCCTGGCACAAATCTTTCAAACTGCATTCCCAAACCACCCAAGAAGTGTAACAGTCCTTTCCAGCAAGATTGCCCTTAATCCACCAACTTATATTAATTACTTGCTTATGTATTTCTTTAATGCCATCCCTCCTATTGGGATGTTTGTACTTTGTAATTTCCTGGATGTTTGTACTTTGTATTCAAGAATTTAATACCTTGTCTTGATAATAACTATATTAATGCTTTCTCAATTTCTAATACTTATAAAACTGATAAATAATTTTCCCTGAATTGAATCAACTAATTCATAAGAAAAATCCAGCTTTTTAATGCTACAACATGTAGTAGAAGCTAATGTGTTATAGGATTTCGGCAGATTCATAACTTCAGCCAAGGGATAAAAATATTTATCAGCATCACCTAATTATTAATTTTGGTGAATGGATATTCTATCACTGAAGCACTCGTATCAAATATTAATCTTCCTTTGAAATTTATCATATCTGAAAACCAGAAAATATATCTCAACAAAACGTACATATATTTATGTTAAAAAGGTTAATTAGCAGAATATTTATAAGCATATATATAGTATATGAAACAAAGAAATGGAGTCATGAAGAGATCACGACGTACGAATGCTTCTTCCAGTATTATCATGAAGAATTGGGGTGTGTTTCCGCTGTAAACATGGATGGTTAATCTTCTCTCCCGAGAATGACAATAAGTCATTTGCAACCAATGATTTATTAATTGGTCTGTGTCAGTAAATGCTAAATATATATAGTTCCTAATCGAAACTCTGCTTTCAGGGCTTGATCGTGTAATGAAAACTGCTAAATATTGATGCCCAAATTCGACTGTCCTCAGCCTCTCATATATCTTTTGATACTCCAATCTTTATCAAAGAATGGACAAGATTTTATTCAAGATTTTCCTTGCAACTTGCAAGTATACTAAAAAAACGATTTGTCTCCATATAGATAATGGGAACCTTTTTTTCTTCATTAAATTGTCAATTTATCCTAAAAAAAAAAAACTTAGAGGGTCATTTTGAAAAGAATTTACTTCATTTTTTTCTTTTGAATTTTGTAGGGAATTAGACCCACTTTGTTTAACACTTGACGATTATGTTAAAATCATTCTTTATCCCAAAAAAGTTAGACGACTCATTTGAATCTTTTGAATAGTTAAGCCGTATCCAGGGGCGGAGCCATTAAGGGGTAGGGAGGGGCCATACCCTCCCTCCGGATTTTGGGAAATTAAATTTGTAATAGTAATACTATATGAGTGGAAAAAAATTTATGTATTTATGCCCCTCCAAAAAACATAAGATACGATATTGGCAAAAAAAATATACATGAGAAACGATATGTATACTAAAAGATTTTTTATATTAGGTACAGAACATTTGTGAAAAAAAAAAGTACAAAGCATAAAAGTACAAAGCATTTTTGTTTGGCTCCCTAGAATTCAAATCTTGGCTCCGTCACTGCCCTATCCTTACCTACACATAGTTTTGTTTCACAAATTTACTTTTTCAAAGATTTTTTTGTGATAATATAATATAAATATCTCTTCAAATTCTATTAACAAAACTATTACTACTCAACTTTAGTTCTTTTTTAAAGTGAGAGGACTGAGTAGAGAAAAAGTATTGTCACCATTATTACCATGTGTTTCACGTAGGTGTGCTTTCTTCTTATATTTCTTCGTCAAATCATGTATACTTAAATTTCAAGCGTGGAAGGATGATATATTTATACAAAATTATTAGGAGAAAACCAAATTAATGAAAAAGAAGGCCTAATAATGAAAAGCTTCTTTCTATCCCTTATCTCTCCCCTTTACCCTTTACTCCCTACTTAATTTCTTTTGCTTTCTCCTAATCGATTTTTCCTAGAGGATAAGGCTATAGGTTTTGGGCAGCCATGCATCTGATCAAAATGATCAAATGACTATTTACTTTACTTTACCATTCTTGGCTCCAAATAAATACCCATCATGGTTTCATTTTCCAAATTTTAGTCTTTTTGGTCGGTTGGTTCACAAACAACTCTAACCCACACAGAAATACTAACTTTCAGCTTTTGCCTCCAAAGTTATACTAAAATTGGAGTACTTATCCATACAAATGGGATCCCTACCATTGATTTTGTGAGAATCTTTAATTACCTTTAACTTTTTCATTTGATCAGACGCCTAATAAGATAAGATAATAATAATAATTCCATAAAGATCATTCTCTCTTCTATAAATAAGTTGGGGAATTGAAGGGCTTATAATTGAATTTAAACACATGCAAAAAGTAGTACCATTGATATCAGTCAAATTTCCCAATATGAAGGCCTTTCTCTTGATCTGCTTCCTCTTGGTTTTTGGTGTTTTAGGAGGATTATCATTGGAGGATTCCAACTCTCCTTTCGGTGAGACAATATTTAATTTACTTTACAATTTTCGTTTCGCTTCTATTAATTTATTTCAAAATTTTCTATATGACTATATACATACACAAACACAAAGTGTCCGTTTGGCCTAACTTAAAACTCTTCTGAAAAAGTGCTTCTGGAAAAAGTTTCAATTTAGAGCTTCTGGCTTTTAGTTAAAAAACAACTGAAAAACACTTCTGGAAAGCACTTCTGGAATTTCCGTTTGGACTAGCTTAAACTTTTTTCAGTAGATAAGCTGTTAAATAAACTGGGCCAAACGGACCCTTTAGTGTGTGTTTTTGCATTCTATTTTAATTCGTTTTCATATTGTTAATTTACATCTCCTCTAATATTCATTTTATTCTTTTCCGGCCTATTTTTGTAGCTGCAGCAGCAGGAGGATATTTTAATCAACCAGGTGCGTGACAATACATTTTAATCATGATTTTTTTTTTAAATTATAGTATTATTTTTAACATAAAGGTGTGTTTGGGTGTTGCAGGAAAAGGGAAAGGAAGAAGTAGTAGTAAAATAAAGTGCGTTAGGAATGGAGTAATTGTGACGTGCGATATTCCGTTAGTGCCGCCAGGAAAAGGATGGCCTAATTTGCAATCCACTTGTGCTTGCTGTAAAGGACCAGGAAAAGTTTATGGTTGTCGACCTAATTAATTATTATTTCCCATAATTATATATATGGTTTGGAAATTATTAGATCGTTATTGTTAAATGTGTTTTTAATTCTTAGTTTGAAAAGTTTGAACTCAGTTGAGGAAGTCATCTAAGGCATGCCTGAGTTCAAATCACATGCCTCCGATCCCTCCCCTTCTTGTAATTTGTTTTGGAGCTTTTTTAATTTAAACAAGTGATTGAGCTTGGTAGAAACGAAAGATCTTAATATATAGAGATCTTGTGATATATACGGTCGGTCAAAGAATATTATATTGGATTAAGATTATTTATCATAAAAATTTTCATAATTTATTCCTAACATTATAAAACCAAGTCTAGTTAACTAATTCTACAAAGATGAGTGGATTAATTTGCATATTCTTTTCATCCTTTGGCACCAAAAAAATTAAGAAACTCATTCATATTTAACCAAAGATCATATATAAAGTTCATCATTACATCAACACCCACAGCTAATGATTATAATTAAGAACTCCTAACACAATATGTACATATATAGGCAAATTATACAATACACCGGCATTGGAGTTTAGCAGACTATACAAGCGGGTCCTGAAGGGTGACATGTGTCTTCTAGGAACTAGATTGAAATATTTAAAACTTAATTAATTCAAAAAATAGATATGTGTCAACTCCACAACCCACTTGTGGAGTCCAAAATTTACACTGCCGGTGTATCAAATAATTACTATATATATATAGAGAGAGTCAACCAAAGAGTCAGAATTGTTAAAATTGCAAATTTAGAGATTAAATTGATAAAAATGTTAAAATATTGATAGTTCAACGGTCAAATTGTAATTTTCTTGTAAATTTAA